>BQNB010091724.1:0-26801 GCA_026074375.1 Tanacetum coccineum
TTTCTGAATTTTTTTTGCCTAATATATATATGTATTAATGAAATTTATGGCCTATTATTAACAATAATGGTATACTCGTGGCAGTAGTATAGTTAAGTTATAACGACACGCAAATGACTTGTCACGGTAGCTATTACTACCTACGTTCTTATCTTTTTTTGAATAATGTTAAATGTATATATAAAAGGCTAATTGTGTAAAGGTGATGCATAATTGAGCTAAAATCGCAAAAAGTGCAAAGTTTACGTAGACACGGAAAATAAAAGTATGACATAAAAATATATATAAGATGATCAAAGTACATAAAACATATAGACTAAACGTAATCTAGAGCCGTGTTCAATTAAATGTACGTGCTACACGTTTGCAAAATAACCTATCCTTATAGCTAAAATTGAGAAGACATGTAGTTTATGGTTGTTATATGGGATGACAAGGAGTATGGAGAGGGTGAGCAAAATGAGTTTTGTTAACTATGAGAAGTGATAAGTGTTGTGAAGTTTTTATACCATTTTTGAAAAAAATACAAATGTCCTTTGGTGATGCAAAGTTAACAATTACAAGACACCTAAGTGTCTAGTAATTTCCGCCATAGTGGTGTTTTAGTTAGGTGATTTATTTAATAAATTGTCCTACAATTTGAAATAGCGGATATTACCGAAGTCCGATATTTTAAAAGTTACGTTACGCAAAGATTAAACGTAAAACACGAAAAATAAACGCTTCCGATAAAATAAAACTACAACATTCGGAATACGTTTTAAAAAAATTATATAATACGTAGGGTTCGTGGACGACATACGTCTAATGACGGTGCACAAATAAGGGTACGTTTAAAGACGTACATGGAATAATTTATTCGAAAACTCATAAAAATAATAATTTAAGAAAATTTAAATTTATTGACGAAAGTCGGGGTTTAAATATTGACCCGAAAATTATGAATTGCTACAGTCTTGATGCGGATCTCGTAAGACTTCTACACAAGAAGTTTTACAACTCCCTAGGCAGTGCACCTAATCGTTGTAGTGTGGTATAGGCAAGACTCGGGGTTGTTTATCGTTCACTTGGGGAATAGGTTGGGAAGGCTTGATAACGGTCTAACAGAATTCTAAGGATTGAGAAAAGATTATTTTTGTATTTTTATATTTTATGAAAAGCAAGTAAATCATATAATTAAAGAGGTGATTGGTTTTAGTTCTACGCTACTGGTGATAATAATAAGATAAAATATTGTATTTATTTAATCATGTATTACTCCCTAGATTGTTTCTCCTAGTGTTGTCGCCTTGTCACACTTGTGATGATCTGTGTAATTATTTCCTATAAATGAATTACACGAACCTCCCGTCTACTTAGTATGCCGCTAGAGCAACGCACATGCAAGGTAGTATGAAGACTATTACACGGCCCCTAGGAGTTTACTAAGTGCATGTGAAATATATTAAGAGTGGATCAACCATATTAGGGGCAAGGTATTATGAAGACTATTACCCGATGGTATCCTTTCTACACAATCATGTTTCCCTAGACATATCAACAGCGATGCAGACAAAAGTTGGTTTTCTAAGACCTAACGTGCACATCCATCACAAGAAGCAACACCACTAAGATCTACATTCTAGGTTTCATACAATCATAAATAAACACAATAGGAGGTTTAGCCAAGCATGTTAAAGATAAAGCAAGAACAATAAATCAAACAACACATAGACATATTGAATGATTAAGTAAACCTTACTTGATTAAAACATGAATTGGAAGAGGTACAATAGGGTTTAGGCCCTAAAATCGTCTCCTACAGCTGCTAAACGAACTAGGGTTCATACCCTCTTTTTATTCTAAAGTTACACTCTCAAAACCCTAAATTCGGGTTTGTATATATAGGAAAAACGCTATGACGGTGTCGCGTTTTATTCGTGACGCCATCATGAATAGAATATTCTAGATACTGGGTTGGGTCGTGTACTTGTAACGCCGTCTTGAGATATGGTGACACCGTCTTGATCTTCGTGGTGACGGCGTCACGTTATATTTATGACGCTGTTTCCAGCCACTGTAAAGACATTCTTGATAGATGTTGGTGTAGGCTCGCAGTCTTGTCCATTTCTTCTCCAAATGAGCCTAAGTCACGTGTAATTCTTCCAAATTCCTTCCAAATGAGAAACACCAAGGAACGATTAAGTACCTATTTTGGGCATAAATGCACGATTTTGGGGGTTAAACGACCCCGAAAAAGTGTATAAAATGACACCTCATCAAATACCCCTACACTTGGGATTTGCTTGTCCTAAAGAAAATAGGTTTTTCTACCTAAACAATAACAATTTAAGGGGTCATTTTACCTACTCTTTAAAAACATTCTACAACACAACATTCTAGACCTCGTAATTAAAAGCACGGAAAGTATATACTAGCACATCACATAAGTGTTTGGGATTCTCTCTTTCACTCGGGTGTATAATGAATTATAACATATGTGGGAAACATAAAATCACACTCATTACCTGTCATAGCATATAAATTACCATAGGCTTGGTAAATGATCAAACCTCAACTGCTAGGTGCAAGTATTATTCATTACTGTTGTGAGGTGTAGGTGTAAGATAACATATAATGGATATGGAAATGGATGGGATATATTTGGGTGGTGACTTTTGGTGAATTTGAGGTGGAAGGGTTAGCTAATTACCTACACGAATACACGCTGAGTTGGTTGCTAAGCCAAGACTTGGACGAAGATATACAAACTCTACACAACTCTACATCAATCTTTTTCTTTTTCTTTTCTCATTTTTAATAACATAATACATCACATGGGGTTTATAACACGTACCCCTACACTTGAGCTTTTACATGCTCGATATTTACAATCTATCTAATGACCCGTTTTGAGGTGGATCAAAATAACATGGAGATCATTTGACAAACATATGGGGGTATTGACTTAACTTTTCTTCCCTATTCTTTCGCGGAATAAATACTACCATGAATCCCAATCGTCCCAAAATTGTATTTACAAGGATAAGGACTTAGCAACCGTGTACTGAAATAATTAACTTGGGTTATCACAATAATGTACTAAAAGTGAGTACATACAAGGTAGGCTAAGGCTTTTTGGGTGTTACGATTGGTTTAAAGGGTGACAATGCTCTTCATTAATAATCTGGAATCCACCAGAAAATTACGAGAACCGTGAAAAAGGATAGGCTCGGAGGGTTGTACTAGGGTATCTTGCACTAAAAATGAGTGCATGGCAAGGGTGTGGGATAGTTATATGATCGATGTGACCATTATAACAATTACAGGTTTAAAACATGGGTTATTCCTAATGCCTCTTATCAAGCAAATCCTAATACTTACTATGCGATCTCGAGATGCATCACTAAAACAAGTTCTAGAATTTAATATGCTACCGGTACACTCATATGATTTTATTAACACCAGACATTCCAGAAAAGGCGACAAGGCAATGCATACATGGCCGTAACAACAAAATAGACATGCACGCCTGCAGCTCAACCTTAACTCAAACCGGGTAAAGATAAAATCATCTTGGGTTACCAACAATGGGTAGCCGAATTCCTAATGATCTAAGGGCGAACCTCACATTTTGGGGTGGAATTCTAAGGGTTATTGCGCTAGTCATATAAATTCCTATCCATGAGACACTATTAATAATCGGTTTTCGTCGGTATGTGTCATAAAAAAATTAAATTTGGGTAAAAATCACCCTTTTATGCTATGTTTCGATATATTACCCATCTTTTTAAGGTCAAAGCAAATGACAAATGAAAGAATAGTTTCTAAGGCTTATTTGCCCCAACACTTAAGTTGAACATTGTCCCCAATGTTCTCTAGAAGTACCCGTTAAAACAGATAAAGGGAAAAGAAACTAGTACTCCCCTGGTTTACTCAATAATGGAGAAGAAACATGCGATAACTGGTTAAATCGTCCTCCGAGAATCATCCAATGAAACTTCCTAAGAACTTTCAAGCTTCTTCTCATCAAATATAACCTGTAATCAAAGACAAAGGCAACTATACCAAGCATAAAATGCGCGATTTATCAATATATAATATGAATTTAGGGTTCGACTCGATAGATAGGATGAAAGAATTGTTAAACTCATTAGGTTTTGCAGGTTTATAATAGAAGAAGACATATATTAAATGTTGCGCAAGTTTTATTTTCAAAAATAATTAAAAACTTTAAGTTTTCTTAACCTGGGCGTTTGATGCCGTCAGTGTTTGGTGTGACCCCGTCACAGGTGTCGTGGTGACGGCGTCGCGTGTTTATCGTGACGCCGTCTCCACAGTATGTGAAAACGGAATTTTTGTTTTTGATGAAAAATTTCATGCACTTGATTCCATATGTTAATTTCTGTATAAATGACTGTTCAAAACCTGAGATTTAACAATTCAATCATATGACTCGAAACTGACGCGAATTAATCTAAACAATTCATTTAACATGTTTGAATTTGGCTCAAAAGCCAGATAAATTCCCCTACACTTATTGTTTGCTAAATACATTTGATTGAAATTAAGACGAAGTTAAAGACAAACAAAGCATGATTACAAGATAGTTCAAACATAATAAAACAAACTATAAAGAATTAAAATACACATGACACTCCTAATATGCAAGAAAGTAAATTGGGTTGCCTCCCAAGAAGCGCTTTTCTTTATTAACAAGTCTTGTAGCTAGACTCGAAGTCACATGTCCTTACGTGACTTCTCCTTCATCATTCATTCCTATTAGGTATTCGAGTCTAAGCTCTAGGCATTCTTTGTAAAATTCTAGTATCTTGCTTATTACATACTTTACTCCTCATCTCTTGTCCTCCTCGTTCCTAAGATAGACTAATTTGGTATGCTCCTTTTCTAAGTCTGACAGTGAATCATATTGTTCTATTTTATGGGGCATCTTATAGGCAACTTCATCAGTCCCGTTAGTGAATCTTACAACTCCTTCGGGTGGGTCGTGAGTCATGTTGGATATTTCTATAAAAGGTCTCCCTAGTACCACTTGTGACAACCTCGGGTCTATGATTGAACTAATATCCTCGACAATCATGAAGTCTACGACATAGGTGAAGTTTCCTACGAAGACATGCATCCCTTTTATCCTTCCTGTAAAATTGCTAATTCCACCATTTGCATTTTCCCTAGGGTCAAGTTTTCTTCTCATAATCCAGTTATACATCATTCAGGTCATGATATTAAGAGGAGAGTTGAGGTCGATGTAAGCTTTTTCGATATGCACATGCCCAATGTTACATGGTATCTTAAGATTGGAGGGGCATCCTTCCGTGATGATGGGGTTTCGTAGAAATATTAAGGAGATCGGCCTACACATAAGGTACTTATGGTAGGTTAGTTCATCTCTAGTTAGAAACGTGTCAAAGTATTCTACCGTCGGCCCTTCTGTTGTTGTCCCTTCACCTTCATTAGGACTCTTATCATCTCGTATGATCTTGATGAACATTACTTCTCCATCTTCCTCTTTAGTGCAGACAAGTTTTGTATTGGAGGATTGGGGAACCAATCCGAGTGATTCGAGCATCGAATTCAGCTTTCGTACTTGTTCTGTGGCGATGGAAGCTAATGGATCAGGTTGTGGGTATGGGTTAGAGCTGATATTTCCAAGACTACTTTCGTCAGGCTTATTAACTTGGGATTCTTCATGCTGCTTTGGGTGGATCGTGATGGCGTTGATTGAGCTATGGATGTGGGTTGAGGATTGCGGGTCTTGAGTTGGGTAAGAACGAGTAGACGAAACTAGATGAGTCCCTAGTTTCGGTTCTTAATCGTATTGCTAGGTAATGTACCCACTATTTGATCAGTGATGGCCTTCAATACAATGTCTATTTTATTGGTCATCTCACCTTGTTGTCGTTTGAAATCGGCTTCAAACTTAGACAATCTGGCGTCTTGAGATGCCATGAATTCGGAAACCAGTCCTTTTATATTTGATTGATTGTTAAAATTTTGAGGACGGTTGTTGAAGGAACGGTTCGGGATCGAACCGTTGGGTTGGAACCGGTTAGGTAAGTTTAAAAAATTATTTTAAGAATTTTGAGGTTGTCTCCACCTAAGGTTCGGGTGACTTTTCCATGACGGATTATAGGTGTCACCAATTTTTTTTGCTCGGGCTTAAAGGTATACCACTTACCTCCCGCTTCATCGGTACGCGAGGATGCGTACTCAACAAAGGCTTGTTCGTGGTTTTCCATGCAATTCTGAGTGTTGTGGGGACCACTGCAGATTTCACATGGGGTAGTGATTTTGTTTACTTGGGTAGGTTGTGTCGGAGCAATATGAGCTTCCATCAAGCGTTGGACATGATTTTCGAGCTCGAATAGATGGCGGTCGGATGTACTCGGGACATCTTGAGGCAAAGAGATTGCCTTGACTGGCTTAGCGAAATCTCTTGGGTCGTTCCAACTTCCGTTCTCATAGAGGGCGAGGTCCTCTAATATTGCCCAGGATTCTTCGGGGTTGAGGTCACGAAGCTTACCACCGACCGATTGGTCAATGGTTCGTCTTGTGACGGGATTGATATGGTCATAAAAAACTTGGACTTGGAGCCAAAGGTCTATGCCATGATGAGGGACTTTTTGGAGTAAGTCCTTGAAACGAGTCCATGCTTCGGAGAAAGATTCTCCATGATGTTGTTGAAACATCAGGATATCGTTATAGAGTTTTGTTGTCCTTCCCGGTAGAAAGAATTGAGCAAGGAATCGGGTAGTAAGATCCTCCCATGTGGAGATGGATCCTGCTGGAAGGCGTTCAAGCCAATTGCTAGCTTGATCGCATAGGGAAAATTGAAATAAACACAGGCGCGTTCTTTCCTTATTTTCACCGTCAAGGTCAAGTGAGTCCACAAGTTTAAGGAAATCCTTGAGGTGTTGGTTTGGATCCTCGGACCTCAGTCCGTAGAATGAGAATCCATTTTGCCCCAACTGGATGGTGTCAGATCGAAGAGGTACCACGTCGTACCCTGCGGGGAGGTCAATGGTATTCCTATAGAACTCGTGGCTTGGTTTAGAGTAATCTCCTAGAGTACGGATAGGATTCTCGTCTCCCATGGTGGTTGACGAGAATGGGTTACGAAACAGATAACACGAAGAAAAGATAGACTACAAGAAAGCTAATATGCGGGAATTAAATTCTCACTTGAAATGATTCAAGTGAGTAGAACTAAGCTAAACTATGATCAGAACCTAACTATTCCCCGACAACGGCGCCAAAAACTTGATGCGGGTCTCGTAAGACTTCTACACAAGAAGTTTTACAACTCCCTAGGCAGTGTACCTAATCGTTGTAGTGTAGTATAGGCAAGACTCGGGGTTGTTTATCGTTCACTCAGGGAATAGGTTGGGAAGGCTTGATCACGGTCTAACAGAATTCTAAGGTTTGGAGAAGATTATTTTTGTATTTTTATATTTTATGGAAAGCAAGTAAATCATATAATTGGAGAGGTGGTTGGTTTTAGCTATTAAACTAAATATATTTTACGCTACTGGTGATAACAATAAGATAAAATATTGTGTTTATTTAATCATGTATTACTCCCTAGATTGCTTCTCCTAGTGTTGTTGCCTTGTCACACTTGTGATGGTCTGTGTAACTATTTCCTAAAGCATAAATGAATTACACGAACCCGCCGTCTACTTAGTATGCCGCTAGAGCAATGCACATGCAAGGTAGTATGAAGACTATTACACGACCCCTAGGATTTTACTAAGTGCATATGAAATATATTAAGAGTGGATCAACCATATTAGGGGGTAAGGTAGTATGGAGATTATTACCCGATGGTATCCTTTCTACACAATCACGTTTCCCTAGACATATCAACAGCGATGCAGACAAAAGCTAGTTTTCTAAGACCTAACGTGCACATTCATCACAAAAAGCAACACCACTACGATCTACATTCTAGGTTTCATGCAATCATAAATAAACAAAATAGGAGGTTTAGCCAAGCATGATAAAGATAAAGCAAGAACAATAAATCAAACAACACATAGACATATTGAATGATTAAGTAAACCTTACTTGATTAAAAGATGAATTGGAAGAGGTACAATAGGGTTTTTAGTCCCTAAAATCGTCTCCTGTGGCTGCTAAACAAACTAGGGTTCGTACCCTCTTTTTATTCTAAAGTTACTGTAGGAACCCGTTTAACCACTTTACTTCATAACACACAACACGAATCCAAGAAAAGAGAGAGAGAGAGAATCGAAATAGGGAGAGAGAGCGAAGAGAGAGAGAGTTGAGAGAGAAAAGAAAATTATATTTTTAGAAAATTAAAACTAGATATTTTCATATGAAAATATCTATATATATATTTAGATATTTTAGAAAATATCTAAATATATATATACCCCTACACATTTAATGTGACGCGCGGGATATATAACTAGGACCCGGGCTCGGGTTTTGTTTGGGATTAAACCCGAAACATATACAATATTAGATTAACTATCGAGCCCGATTCCCGATATTATCTTATTACAACTTTAACTAATTAAAGACCGAAGCTCCATCGTAGAGTGACCGAGCTTCCTTGTTCGACTCAATAAATTGAGGCTAACAGTTACACTCTCAAAACCCTAAATCCGGGTTTGTATATATAGGAAAAATACTGTGACGGCGTCACATTTTATTCATGACGCCGTCATGAATAGAATATTCTAGATATTGGGCTGGGTCGTGTACTTGTGATGCCGTCTTGAGATATGGTGACGTCGTCTTGATCTTTGTGGTGACGGCATCACGTTATATTTGTGACGCCGTCTCCAACCACTGTAGAGACATTCTTGATAGATGTTGGTGTAGGTTCGTAGTCTTGTCCGTTTCTTCTCCAAATGAGCCCAAGTCACGTGTAATTCTTCCAAATGAGAAATACCTAAAAAGGAACAATTAAGTACCTATTTTGGGCATAAATGCATGATTTTGGGGATTAAACGACCCTGAAAAAGTATATAAAATGACACCTCATCAATTCTCTACCCGTTAGAGGAATCACGTCCTCGTGATTTAGTTTTATATGCCCGAGAAGAGATGCAGATACTTTTGTCTCATTTGATCTTCTCTTTCCCAGGTATATTCTGGCCCTCGGCGAGAATTACAACGTACTTTAACTATAGGGATTCGGTTTGGTTTCAACTGTTTGACCTCTTGGTCCATTATTTCAACAGGTTCTTCTATAAAATGTAGCTTGTCATCGAGTTTGATTTCATCTAATGGGATGACAAGGTTTTCGTTAGACAGACATTTCTTTAGATTTTACATGTGGAAGGTATTATGGATTCCACTTAATTCTTGTAGTATTTTGAATTTATATGCCACCGGACCAATCCTAGCCAGGATTTTGAATGGCCCGATGTATCATGGACTCAGTTTGCCATGTTTTTCCAAAATGAATTACGCCTTTTCAAGGCGAGACTTTTAACATAACTCTATCTCCAACTTGGAATTCCAAGGGTTTACGCTTCACATTAGTATAGTCGATGACATATGTATGCAACATGTTCTCCAAGGTCTAAATAATACTTTCACTATTGACCATCGAGTTGCGGGTGATAAGCAGTGCTTATGTCCAGGCGAGTTCCAAATGCTCTCTAGAGTGAACTTTAAAATATTGATGCAAATCGGCTATCTTTATCAGAGATTATCGATACTGGTACTCCGTGTTTGGAAACGGCTTTCTTTAAGTAAATCTAGGTAAGTTTCTCCAAATTTTCTATTCCTTGATCGACATAAAATGAGCAGATTTAGTTAGACGATCGATGATAACCCAAATCGAGTCATACTCTCTCGATGTCCTTGGCAACTTGGTGATAAAGTCCATTGTGATTCGGTCCCTTTTCCATGTGGAAAACTCAGGTTGTTGCAATAACCATGACAGTTTTTGACATCATGTCTTAACTTTGGCAAACGCTAGGCACTTGCTGACATAAGTGTTGCCTTCGGCTTTCTTATTCGGCCAACAATATAGTTGTTTGAGATCATGATACAACATGTCCAATCCAGGGTGAATTAAGTACTTGGAATTATGTGATTCATACATGATTAGTTCCCTTATCCTTTCAAAAAATGGCCTCCGCTTGGGCTCTAAGAGTATGAGTAGGAAAGTTGATGTGAATTGTCAAAATTAAGGCTCGAACTCGTAATGACTTGATCCTTCCCTTTCGGATCAAGGCATCGGCTACAATATTCGCCTTACCTGGGTGATAACGAATCTCGCAATCGTAATCACTGAGAAACTCAATCCATCGATATTATCTCATGCTAAGTTCCTTTTGGTCGAGGGTGTACTGAAGAATTTTGTGATCCGTATTCACTGTACACTTTTTACCGTATATGTAGTGTCTCCAAAGTCTGGGAGTTAAGCCACAGTACCAAACACTTTAGCAGGAGTTGTTGATGATAACCTAATCGCAGGTCAATCTTCTAGTATACGCTAGAACATTATAGTTGATCAAACAAGTCGTCGATTCTCGGAAACAGATTACGGTTCTTAGCGGCTAGATTGTTAAGTTCGCGGCGATCGGTACACATTTGAAAAGATCCATACAACAAACTATGAATCGAAAAGAGTTTAAAGACTCATTCGTACAAGAATGATAACGATAATGATTAGATGAACGATGACAAGGAATGATTTGTACAAACAAATTATGAAGTGTAAGAGAGTCGCTCGTACACAAACCATGTCGGATATATTTAAGTCCACTTATTTATAATTCGTTATTTACATCCAAAGGCGTCTTAATCCATGTAAATAAGAATTAGAAACTTATGGTTCAGCGATTTATAACTTCTCTATCCAAATAAAGAGTCATCCCAATTCATTTAAATATGGAGATTATAAATCATCCTACTTAAGTATAGTCGGCACAAAACCACGATATTAAATCAAAGCGAAAGTTACATTAAGTAAAAGGTGACTCCTTGGCGGTGTGATTCTCCAAAATCATAAGGAGTAACGAGAAGAATAATGAGCCTTAAATCAATCGCGTTCACAAAAAGTAGATAGACCTAAAAATGGCATTTTCGAGGTGAAATATTTTGTTGGTAATCTTCACAATTAGACCGGTCATGATTAAATGCGGTGGGTTGCATGATGAAGTATGCGCCTTAAAAGTATTAAGAGAGTGTTCAAACTCAGAGTTGAATAGTAAAAATAACCTTTGGGATCACATAACTATGTCGAATTTTCAATTTATGGAAAAATGGGTATATATGAAATAAATCACTGTGAAGTTCTTAGAGATCATTGTTTCGTAACATTGTCTTGAGGATAGGTTTTAGAGATAATTGTAATCCTCACAACGTTCTTGATAAGAGCGAGACCTCATTATGTCACAATCATAATGTAATTGAGAAATGTTTTAGAGTCCATTGTGTAAACTCTGCGTATCGGGCCAAAATAAATAGTGACTAATAATAGGAGTCGTAAAATGACCTGAAATTAAGAAATGTTACACGTGGCAGAGGGTAGCTAGACAAAGAATTACCTAAAGTTTTTCCCCCAACCCAGAAATCCCATTCCCACCTCTAGAAGAAGAAGAGTGTACTAAAGGACCAATGATCATTGAAGCAGAAGTTGGGGGCCATTTCATACACCAAATGTATATGGATGGCGGACCAGCTTCAGAAATACTATACGAGCATTGCTTTAACAGACTCCGCCCGGAAATAAGAAATCTGATGGTTCCAGCCACTGCCCCCTTAATAGGTTTCAGTGGCGAAATCATATGGCCATTACGGCAATTGTCACTACTAGTGAAGATAGGAGATGAAGAACATTCAACCTCGGCTTGGATGAACTTTGTGGTAGTAAGATCGTCATCACCGTACAACGGAATCATCGGAAGACTAGGAGTAAGAAAAATACATGCAGTTCCGTCAACAGCTCATGGAATGATAAAGTTTCCTGTAGCAGGAGGAGATCTGTCACACCCCCAAAACCGGACAGCAGCGGAACGATAACATTGGGGTGCGATGTCAAGGCACAAGAAGTACAAGTCATAAAAAACGACCTCAAAAGAGACGTTTTAGAATAATTGTTCACATTCGACATAATAAAATATCAAAGTTTATGAACAGGTCCCAACAACTTAACAATACATAAAGTTTTAATAAATAAAGTTTTGTCGAGTGTATAAAAATGTAGAGTCTCAAGTACATATCCGTGCGGCTTCCCTCCGAACAATAATCCTGAAACACCTGAGATAAAACATGCTAAAAAGTCAACACAATGGTTGAGTGAATTCATAGGTTTAAGTAATGGACAATCAAGTTTTCAGAGTTATAGTAATAATTGCAACGAATACAATCATCATATAAATAGATATTATTGCATCTAAGCTCATGGCACTCAAAACTGACAGTATATATCAATAATGATATATAGGATAATAATGGCCCCGTGTAGGTAATTGCCATACATCTAGAGTTACAAATATAGTGCGTTTGATTACCTATCCGGCTAACACAAACGGGATTCGTCAATCCCGATAGGCCTATCCACAATATTCGCGTTCACACACAAGTGATTAATGGTCCATGATGTAGGGGACTTATGGCATGAATGGACTTAGACACAAGCAATAATATATTCAGGAAAACATATAGTTTTGAAATTAATTGTCCGTAAGTAGATGTTTAGCATATCAAACAAAGCTCTCGTGTTCAATTTGTAAAACTAGCATGTATCTCCCTCGCGAAGTTTATTAAAACAGTTAAGTAAGTAAAGGCGAGGCTATGAACTCACCTTACGCGAAATGATAACCAATAATGATGACAATAAAGATGATAGCGAAGAGATCAAAACGACAAAGTAAGATAAGTCGGGAAACCGCGGGCTTTTAACGACGACCCTTACGTTGTAGTCGGCTTTATCCCAATAAATGCTCTAACATTAAACGCATTTGCTTAAACATAAGTGTTCTAGCTTTACCATCTTTCTTAAAAGTTAGACTTCATCAAATAAAAGAAAGAATTCAAGTACTATGTTCATGCGTTGATTTCTTTTCTTTTCAACAAAAGTGATAGTGAGGTTCCTATAATATATAGGAAACTAATACTAGGCATTTAAGTATAATATACATATACCATGTCATGCTTACCATGTGCATATAGATTAAAAACGTGGCTGGCTCTTGTTAACATTAGTCATAGACTAGAAATATATCCATGTCATACATATACCATGTCATGCTTACCTTGAATTATATAGATGTCGTATATAAAATTTATTACTTCTCACATATTCGTATTCTACAATATATGTATCGTATAGATAAAATTTTAGAACTATTGTTTGTCAAAGAATAAGCAAATTTACTTCTATATGTAGATTGTAACGTCAAAATTTTCGGACACGTTTCGAGAATATCAAAATACGTGTTCTCCTTGACACGCATGGCTATGGTTTCATTTCTTTCTCTTTTTCTTTAATTTACACAGTAAGCCCTTGAATTATGTAATACATTTCAATTAGCATTTAAGTCTATCATAAGGTTACACATTTACCCCTTTAAAATTTGAATCTCTTACTTTTATAGTCACAATATTAAACAATAAATAATTTCAAGTTTATTTATTGATCTTATAAATTTAAGATGTTATACATTATTTTTCTTGTTAGTTAAAAGTGTACACAAAATGCTTCAAGTCTAGAACGTAAACGCGTAGGTGCGATATCGGGTTACCTTGAAAAGGCGTATACACTGAAAAAAATTTGCCTAATATATATATGTATTAATGAAATTTATGGCCTATTATTAACGAGGTTTAAAACCCGCGCTTCGCTGCGGCGGGTTTTGTACCTCACAAAACGAAAATCAACAAAATGATATTAGTGTCAGACGTCAATCTGACAACTCAACAGTTGACATGAATTCATGAGCAAGCGATAGGAACTAAACCCTTTTGAATATGCGTCAAATAAGTACTATATATGTTATTGCAAAAATGAACACATTGTCATGGTGAGCAACACAAACCATCATAATTTCACAAAGTATCTGTTTGAAGTCACACCAAAACAAATAACTATATAATACACAATTGCATTAAATTAGCAACAAAGGACATATAAATCTTGCATATAAAAAGGTTCAAGGTTTTACAATTTGTTTTCACTTTCGAGTTGTATATCTTCTCTTCACGTTCGATTGTTGTTGCCACTTTCATCTACGACGACAACATCAAGCTTCTCAAACGCATTGCAAATGTCTTTGATTTTTCCCTTCGAGGGGCCGACATCACAGTTTTCAACAATTTCTTCCACAACCTTACTTTTGTTTTCTCAGATGATACACTTCACTTGTGAGATGTTCTAGACTCGTTGCATTAAATCATTATCATGGTTGTATGAGAATGTGAACCTGTGCTAATATTAGATCACCATTGACTAACAATAATCTAGAAATGAGATGACTAAAGCTTATTATAAGAAAACGAATCTAACAGAACTAAAGTCCCATGAAGTCTATTTTCTATGCATACAACCTCTCAATTAGAGTATTTCATAAATTTTCTATTTAATGGAACAATAGTCTTGAATTAATCAATGATTAATAAGGGGAGCAAGCTAGTTTCACACTGTAAAGAATATCTGAGACCTTTATGAAAGACATAAAGATAAGTAAAATGAAAATACTGAACATACCAGGGCTGGTGTTGTCAATAAGTCTCATTTCCTTGGAAAACTTAAAGCAAATATATTGATTCAACCCAACAGGGTTATATCTTTTTGTAAAACAAAATGTGATATACGTCTGACTGTCAAAGTATCAATTGTACACGCTATACTTATTCGGCTTCTACACTATATCAGTTACCTTTTTACCTTTATACAGATGCCATTATCTACTGATAAAGCCTCTCTTAAGCTAAACAAATACCCCCTCATTTCCTGACAAAGGCAACACTAAAATATTTTATTAAATCAGATACTAAGGCCATTATATAGTGATAACTCTCTGTTATGAAGTTTAGTATAGTTATCACTTACACCCGAAACTAAAGTCCATAAATAATAGTTTTCAAGGTTTAGAGTTTTCTTCAAGAGTGTAAATGCACAACGTACATTAGGCGAAAAGGGTCCATGTTTCCTTTAAAGCACATATCTAATGACAAATTTACAATACACTGGTCAAAATTAAGGGCCATGGTCCCAAACTTATCCGTTATAACTTTTGGATTTTCATGATTCAAAAAAGAATCCCCTAAAGATATTTACATATAAACTACTTATGACAACCAAAAGGAAAAAAAGGCGTCAGAAAGAAGTAGTTACCTTCATGTTGTGCAGTTTGGGTATGATCACCTGAATATTCTGCAGGTAGGTGACATTGACACCTGGTTTCCTCAGCTCTGTTGGGAAAGCTTATAGCTTCAGGTCAAATAATGCAGCCGTTACTATCCAGACACAAATACGCGTGGTTCGCTGTTAGTAAGGCCGACTTGCAAATAGTAGTGCGTGAGATATCTGAGAAATTAAAATGTGCAAGACATTGTTGTCAAATAGGCAAGCATAAGATGGTGTAATTTTTAAACTGATGGCATAAATGTTTACCTTCATGTGGCATAAAAGCTTACCGAAGACCAGTACGCAAGCTATATAGCTCCTAAGTAACCGCATCTTGCATCATATCTGACAGAAAGTATGTTATTAAATGTGCATAGTACATACTTATATGAAACTGAAACTGAAAGTCATTAAAAACTGTATACCAGTGTGAACGTGGAGTTTAGATGGTGCTAGTAACGCTGTAGCATCCACAGTATTGTGAGATGGAGTTGTTGTGAGACGCCTCCTGATATTTCTATCGATACTGATGGTCTGATTAGATCGTGTTTGCACGCTCGCCCCCTTCAGCATAATCATGTGGAAAAGATGTATCACGGTGTCGAGATTACCAACGATGATACAACTACGAAGAAAATAAAGAAGCACGAAGGTAAGCTATGTTATAAGAAGTCCATATTACATACTCAAATATACAGATGTTACAACTTAGAATTGTATATAGCTAGACTTGATCTTGCAGGTCTCATAGCTAATATCGAGTAATCCTGAGGTCGAGAGTTCGAGCCCTCCACTCGATTCCTATATGATGTGTATAGACTATAGACGTGTCAAGAAAAAAAGTATACCATATCCATGAGGCACCATTCCCAACGGCGTGTTACTACTGTCAGAGTTGCCTGCTTCCTTCCTTCCTGAAATAATAGAGCTTTTCTTACAGCAGAATACTTTCTAGCCACCTGCATATATAAGCAACATATAAATAAGAGAATACAGGACCAAGTGTTGAAAGCAATGTAAGGTTCCACTTATCATTTTTAGGTTTTATAAATTACAGAGAAACAAACTAAGAATAACAATATTTACCAAGTTTGATAACATGATAAAAATAAAAAAAAACGCTTGCTTATCATATTGATTTTAGAATATGCGTATTTGCGGTAATTGCATCAGATTTTTCCCATAAATTGCTTATGAACTACAGAAAAATCTATATCTATTTATTTTCTAAACTTATACTTCATAAGCTTATGAAAGATAAGGCCATAAGCCTAAAAATAAGCTTAAAGAGGTGTTTGTTTAAACTTAATGTTGGGGTTATTCGCTTATGATTTCCAGCTTATGTTACAAAAATATTTCAATTCAAAACATTTTAACCCAAAAACTAATTCATGCTACTTATATAACGATAAAGAAAAATGCATTACAAACCTTACCTGACTATCTAAAAAAATAGTGATGTTAAACAAAAGATTATTGACTCACCACACATTGTTGAAGACATTCTGCAAACTTTTTTATTTCTTTGGACAGAGAAGCAGATTCACACAATTCTTGCTGAGATTTCAATGGTGATGAGGTTCCATCTGTCACAAACACCAAATAAGCACCAAGCTGCAATTTTTTGACATGAACATGTTATTCTAGTATCAAAAAAACACCCCTTACTGCAAGAGGCAGCAATATCCAAACACCCCATGTTGCAGAGCGCAAGAGTATCCGAACACCCGTCATCATATGAGTAACAAAAACACCTTATGATAATAATGAAAAGCAAGTAGCAAATGTTCTGATTATAATGAAAAGCAAATGTAGCAGATTACCCTGACAATCTTAATTAAACAAACACGTATATTGTATGTAAGGGACAAAACCCATATAAAATGCAGTTTAAGGCACATAGTAAAGTAAGCAAATAAATTATATGATGAGATACTATTACTGTTGGTACCTTATTGACAGTTAACTGAACAAATGTAGCCATTGATCAACGTAAACAACTAACAATGTGATGAAGGGTGTATACGGATAGAAATCATAAGTTAACCTGTTCTTACAACGAAGGTTGCAATTATCCGAAAGGAAAACGTTTGAAACTATACTTTATTGTAGTCCTCCAGTGGTTGCCCTGTAAAGCACGACATATATAACATCAGGTACTCGTCTACTACGGGATCGAGTATCTATATTGGGGAGACCATGTGTAGATCGTGCAGATATAGATGCGGCTGGTTGTCGGCTTCCTGAAACAAACACAAATATATTAACATACAGTCGAATCACAAAGAGAAGAATATAAGGGGTAATGGGAGTGCTGCTGATGAATAATGAATAGTTTATCAACAAAAAGGTGCATGCTTTAGTTCATTTGGTTACCGTCATATAGTCAATGGAAAAAGAGTTAACACATGTACCTGAACCTGGCTGTCAATTAGAAGAAGTGTCAGCATTAGGAGCATGGATGGTGTCACCATATTGTGTTCGCTATTACGAATTAAGGTCCGTTTATTGTCAAAGTAACCCCTCCACCCCATTTAGTTGTGGGTCAACAATTGATCACCTGTTGAACACACAACACCTAACCAATTACAGTAGGAAACTCACCCCATTAATAGTAGATAATATAGCTTGACCCACTTGAACATTCAAAGTCATAACACAACCCAAATGACCCATTTGTCTATAGATGGTGCACCTAGCTCTGTAATGCTAGATTTCTAAATCTTGACATCTGTATGTGTATATGGGTCGATTTGATTATAACGCTCATTGTAATTGATTTCATTACACAAACCCGTCAATGGAAAAATGTATGACAGGATAAAATAAGAATAAAATGGACACAACCAGGTCGCAAATGCCCTATTGAAATGCATGTAACATCCTAAATCTTTTTTAGGTGTTTTTTGTTTGTTAATTGGTAGTATGACAATCCAGACTATTTAACCTAGATCCTATTAATTAATGAGCTTTTTTGGCCTCCTTTACGTAATACCTACACCCTTCATCATTAGTTGTGGAAAATAGTAGATCTTTTTTACTTGAATGTAAGGACATGGAAAAGAGTAGTTCTTTACTCACCGACACAATTTCCAAACTTTCCAGGTTTTCGAGAGTCACGTGTTGAAGGGCACACATATCAAACTGCAAGACGGATAATGTGTTAGCAAAATATCGATTTACAATTGTAAAGCTTAGTGTTAAACTAGCATATTAATATCATGGAAATTCATAACTTCAAGATGAATGGAACCTAGCAATGATATTTTGGAAGATCTATTCCCGTTAAGAGAAGTTATCCTTGTCAATTTCGTCTTTCTCACGTTGGAGCGTTATGCTAAGAGAATTATAAATAAGAAGTTAATTGTTAACAGAAATAGACTAAAAACTTGCACATTTAGTTACTTAAGTAAGGTCAATTCAGGTTATGTTATACAATAGTAATAGTGGTTTTGACTTGTTACCAAACTTACTCCTCATCAGCCCATATATCCACCTCTAAATTTTTCGTTAATGTGATGTAGCTAAACATACCTTCTTATACCATTGTCTATCAACAACATTTTTGTAGTAGCTAGTCTAATACGCATTCGTCTAGTTGAGCATAATCTTCCATTCATCTCAGTCATAGCGTGTATTTGTTCAGTCTCATCTCCAAAATTTACGTCACGTAAAGCTGGAAGGGTTGAGTTCACCGAGATCTTAACATAAGGGCAAAAAAAAAGGTGTAAGAATGAATCCACGACTAACAAATAGAATTACAAAATAAAAAGCGAAAAGAAAGGAAAACATTCCTTTGGTGTCAAAAAAATGAAGTACTTATTGAGGACTGGCTAGGCAAACTGTGGCTCACCCCGACGCCATGGTATCTGTACAGTCAGTGGAACACCGTGTCCTCACATTCCGCGCATCAGACTCGCGCTGCATTTGGAACCCATAAGAATCAAGCTGAGGATGTGGCTTGCGTTTCCCACAACTTGAAGATGTTCCACGCACATCCGATGATGTTCCTGAACAGCATTAAGCAGGGGAAAAAATAAAACGAAGGTGCAAAAAATATCAGTAGTTAAATACACGATCAATTTCACAAACCTTTGGGAGCGGCACTGCTTGTATGAGTCTTCAAAGTCTGACTCACTTCAATGCAGTTAGCAACATCAGTACGTGTACACTCATTCAGAAATCGTGGCCTCATATTTTGTCCGGTCGAGCCGACTGGGATGCATATCCACACCCATTTGAGCCCGCAAAACCCAACGCACCATAACCAACTACATCTAATCACCATGATATTGGTTCCATAACAAATACCGCTACCACGTCCACTTCCACTATACCCTGACCTAAACTCGTTTCTAGGACCAACAACCCAAAAGTTATCGCCACCTACACCCCCACCCACGGCAACTGGAACCATCGCATTCAGCCCAACTGAGTTGCACAAAAGCGCATGTAATATATATCAGATTCAAAAATTAACAGGTTTTAAATTAACATTAACACTATGTTAAAACAAAGTGTAATTGAGTTGAATCAACTTTTAGTAATAGAAATTGTACCCTTATATTTCCCCTCGCTTAACAGATAAGCTCTTATGCATAACCATCGCAGCGCCATTCTTCTAAACAACCCTACATAAGTTACAAACCAGACGACAATGCTTATAATATTGCGGGCACAAAAAAGAAGTATACATTAATGTGCGTATGATTAGCTAACCTGACATCAGCGCCAAGGTTTTATGTTCATAGTGAGTTCGAAGATACAGCCTACCAGAATGAGGCTCGACAATTTTCACAACACCAAGTACGTCTTCGGTCCAGCCCCACTTTGAGCACCTCCCCAGTTTATTCTCCGACAAATATTCGAAGCCTCGAATGCGTGTATTAGCAGGTTGCAACTTGATACTCTTTCGCCGCAGATCTCCACGCTTATCAAAAGCTGTCAAAAAGACTTCAATCCTTTAGAACTCTGCTTATAAAAAGGAATTTGATTAGTTCCCACAGCAGTATAACCAAATCTATTCTGATAGATACGAAGTTTAAGAATTGGCGGGCTATCCAAAAGAGAAAACTTATTAAATATAGGTCGACAACATTGTAAATTGAGATAATATCGCAAGCCCTGCAACACTAGCAGCTATACAATTTTTCGTTTGACTACCCCGTCCATCCTTTCTGACCCGGATTTCCTATAAAAAAACATATTTACTACTTAACCACAATGTGACTACATTTTGGCGACCGTAGACCAGGTTCTTTTGTAACTAATTTCTTTTTTACCCAATTGACCCATTAGAAATACTATGTTTTCCGGATACATTATGCAACGAAAATTATAATCAGATTACCAAGCCTAATTGCTGATTGTGAATCAGGTTTAATTATTAAATTAAAAAGCTACCTCTGTATGTCAAAAAAAAGAGTGTGAGAAATACAACATGGAGCTTAGAGAGATGATCAGATAAGCAGTTTGAATAAGTAATCTCCTCAATTTAAGTTTTAGTTGTACACATCTTGTTTCTCAAACAGGAAAACCCATTTTGTAATTTTTAAAGTTCCCAAAACTATCACAATTTTGCTACACCCAAATTAGAAACCCATTTAAAAAAACTAAAAATTTATACCATTACATTTTAACAAACCTTTTAAAGGGCGCAACAACTATAACAAATCAGTAGGAACCATATGAACATCGATATACAAAAAAAAATAGGGTCAGATTCTTGACACAAATTTAAGGGAAATTTCGAACTCACTGACTTGTGTTATCATATAGAGTAGAATGTGAAATTAAACTAATAATGTGGGAACCACACGAAACATTGTAATCAAGCAAAAATACACCACATAGACAATATTCCAAAAAAAAAGGATGACTTTAATCCTAACTTTATCATCAAGATTCCAAAATTTAACAAACCCACATCACAAATGACCACAAAGCAAATAAAAATCAACCTGTTGAGAAGATGGATATGTTTTTCACACGCCTAAATCCAACAACAGCCATCTTCAAATCCCTCACAAACTACTACAAACAAACCCCTTTGTATAATCGTTGATTAACCCACCCCAAAATTCACGTTTAAGGATAGTGCTAAACTTACACTTACAAATCGGTGGTTGCAAATGTCTCCAATTAGATCTTCAATAGTTTCACTCTGGGTTATTAGAGAGAAAGAGAGAAAGGTGGATGTGATGTACAGATGTGTGTGTGTGTGTTTTGTTTGGTGATAGCGGTATGCGTCACGTAACCCACACGTGGAAACAGGCCTAAAGTTCTCTCCAAATGTCCCTATTAACCTTGCAGCATTCGCATGCGAGATAGTCTGACTCATTGTCAAACGCCTCCTTACATTTCTAGTGAAGGCTACATGTGAGCACTCACAGTCGGTGCCTCGTGTGTAGATAAGACTGTTGCAAAGAAACCCAAAAAATGTAAACCAAAAATGTAAACTACATAAAAAACAAACATGCAAAAAACAGACCAATCTGTTAGTTTACAGTACCTTCATCAGGAGGAGGTGTGAATAACTCTGGACGCTCGACAAATGACATTTCTAATTTGTCACGGAATTGGTAGCCATCATCAGTAGCATACGGAACAGCATTGCGACACATAAAATTCGTATAATAACAACTAAGAGGGCATAATTTAGGTCTATGAAACACAGACAATGTCCTTACCCGAGGGTGTACCCAACATAACTCTAGGTAACTGGACGATAAATACTGACTGAAAATCGAGGCTAACATGAACACATATAGCACCTTTAGCTTCAGCGCCAATCAAGGAAGTATGCATATGTACCGCAAAGTACAATTTTCCTCATCTCCTCATACCTTTTTTATATTCCCAAATGAACCGCCCCCCCCCGCGCAGTAGCACTGCATGACAAAATCAACAATAACATCAACGATCTCAATGAGATGATGTCCTTAATTCTTAATTGATTATACGTTTTCAAAAAGCTTAACGTTAACTAAACACCATCATGTAAGTAATTTTAAAAAAATTACAATGCTATGGAATAACATATACAAAACCTGATAATATATGTATCCCAATTAATTTCATCACATGCCACATTACTGTTTTGGGCAAGAGCATGATTCCAATCTAACTATAGTGGCCAATGAGAGTCGAGATAATGCACGTTTTTTAAATGATTACTAGTTATAATTAGCGGAGTGAAATAGATAATAAATGCGTATTATGTTTCAGTGATAAGGTTGTTTCTAAACATGCATTCCTCCTAAAGACCCATCTCTTTACACATTGCGCCTTAAATGTCTTTACAGATGGTTCTTTTTTTGAAAGCCAAAATAGTTATGGCAAAAGATAATATCTTGCATTTGTAATATGCACTAACTGCAACATTCATTAGGCCCAAACACCCCATACTACTAGCAACTTTGCAAGCATTCAAAAAAAAAACCATAAAACAAACCCAAGCGCCACATTAATTAACGCCCCGCCCACCAGCTACAAGATAAACAATTACACTTTATGCCTATGCATTTAATCTCCCATAACATTCCGATGAAAAAAAGCCATATTGAAACAATGCACCATTAATAATTGAATAACTACACATGAAAACAACACGATAAAAAACAGCTAGTTACAAACACCGAATACACCATTGATAATTCAATAAGCAAAGCAGAAACTCACTTTGATCAGAAGGGTCTCCAAATGTGAGAAGCCGCATACCATAATCTCGTTTTTTATTGAATCCACGATCCTGCATAAATTAGCATTTATGAGTAAGAAACATGACAAAACTTTTGCCAAACAGCCCGACTTTAAAGCATATTTGGTAACCGACTGATAAATTCCACGCATACCACAAATCCTAGGCAATCTTGAATTGTAAATCTTTAACCAAATAATTATAAACGTAAATAATAGCCACAATATAAAGAAAAACATCAGCCTTTTTGAGCGGCTGTTTGGACCGAAAATAAGTGCAGAAAAGCGGAAGGTTCTGTATAATGGAAGCATTTTGAAAAACTGAGTTGCAATAATCTTTCTAATAGTAATTAATTACCCTTCGTTTTACCCCGTCTATGTTTTACTGATCTGGGTACCTTAATTGTTTCAGGATCTGGTATTGTCGCAACACTATCATTGCAACACTATTAGATAATTTTTGTACTATAAAAAGTTAAATTTGGTATTTCACCTGCAACAATTGTTTCTTGTGATTGGCCCTACATTTCCGAAACTGGTCCTCCTCCTATTTCACCTTCTGCTTCAGTTGAACCTGTAATAAAACGACACAACATTCAAATATCAGAATGCAATCAAATATAAGCAATTCCAAACACTGTTAAACAAAAATATCATACCAGCTTCTCGAAAACTTTAGTAACATCTGACCCAAACCCCAAGTGTTTCACGTTAGGGGGTTTTATGGCAAAATCCTTGAGATTGAATGGTAGTAATAGGTTTGACCCTAAACGTCAAAGTGTACCTTGTGCAGAAATAAGGCGAACTTGAATTGACTCTGCATTAGTGCGTTTCTGAAAAGATGCATCTTCAGTAGATACTCCATATAGTTTAAGGAGCTGCTACTCCTAAAACATGCAACACACATTTTTCAGGTGCCTGAAACACGTATATAAAAAGATTGGTGTACGTTAAATATCCTCAAAGTATTAACATTAGTTTAGCTTCTACATTTTACCCTCCCCACAATGACAGGTATCTAATCTTAGGGAGGGTCGAAGCTTGCTCAAAGATGGCAGTATATAAAAGTTGAGACTGAATAACAACTTATGTCAGTTCAGTAAATGATGCTACTGCTCTACTGGTCGAAAATGAATTCATCAAGTGTAACTAATATGTTCATTTCCTAACAAACATAGAATGCATTATTGCTATATGATTAAAACTCCATTTTACTTATTTCATTAATTATATATGAATAATCAGACTACGATAATTACAATAGTCACAACTATATGAAAGCTACCTAAGCAATGTATTCCAAAGGTTATAACTCATAAATCCATACAAATAGCACAGCTTTATTAAGAATCTATTATCCGTATAAAGAAACCTAGACATAAAACTACATCAAAGCATTACACTTTCTACAATTTACGAACACCTAAAATCTACAAAAAAATAAAATAAAACCAAACCACGTAAAAGCGTCAATCAAAACATGGAACTACACTTACCCTTAATGTTCCTTGCATGCGCATCAATAATGTTATGCTTGTTAACTGAAGCCTCTTCATTTTTCATCATGTAGAAACACTTCCATCAACTACACACAACAGATACAAAAATGTCACTAAAATTTTCACATACACATTTCATCAAACATTTGGTGTGCAATCAATTTATTTTAAAAAAGCAACGCCAAATTGCCTAAAGCATTAAACATTTGAATACCCTTTTATCAAGACTCATATGTATGTGTAATTTCACACATGGTCATTTTCAAAGACACTCTTTAAAACATTCATTAAAACACCTTCTAAATCATATTTATGAACAAATTAAAAAAAACAGTTAACGAAATACTTGTACTAACCATAAAAAATAAGCATAAATAATCTTACCTAAACACCTCTAACCCGGCTTGCTACTCCAGCTTATCATCACCCCCAATAAGCCCTATACATAAGCTTAACATGAGAGTTGAAACATCATACATAAAAAGTATTATTTATAAAATAGTTGCATAATTACAAATCAAACTCACCAAACATCACTGAACCTCTAATTGGAAAAATACAAGAAAAATAACCAACCCTAAAATAACTACAACTCTGTTTGGTTGAATTCAGAGAGAGGAAGAAGAAGATGACAGAAAGGGAGAGAGTCAAATGTGTTTGTTGTGTGTGTGTGTGTTTTTGTGTTTGGTAGCAGCTGGATGGATCTGCGTAAAAGATGAAGATAGCCTGGATATGTAGATTGAAGAACACGTGTCTTCGTGGGTCGGTGCCTTTTAATTAAAGGAGAGCATTTAAGAGTGCCTCGGGGGAACGATCTTGCCTATTAATATAAGGTATAATAATGGTATACTCGTGGCAGTAGTATTGTTAAGTTATAACGACACGCAAATGACTTGTCACAGTAGCTATTACTACCTATGTTCTTATCTTTTTTTAATAATGTTAAATGTATATATAAAAGGCTAATTGTGTAAAGGTGGTGCATAGTTGAGCTAAAAACGTAAAAAGTGCATAGTTTACGTAAACACAAAAAATAAAAGTATGACATAAAAATATATGTAAGATGATCAAAGTACATAAAACATGTAGACTAAACGTAATCTAGAGCCGGGTTCAATTAAATGTACGTGTTACGACGTTCGCAAAATAACCTATCCTTATAGCTAAAATTGAGATAGACATTATAACAACCCATAATTTTCATCAATGTAATTATCCATCTATTAAATTAGATACAATTGTCATCAATGTAATATCTACTTATTAAATTAAGTACAACCATTTTCACGGGAATATTTTTCCTTTATTCCACCTATTATGCAACGTAACTTGCATAACCTAAGTAAACGAGCTTACACAACCTACCTATGCTAATTTCATCAATGTTTATAGCCAGTAAACGTTATAATATGTCAAGCAATATGTTTTAAACTTTATTTTATCATACGTTATCTATTTAACGTACTTTTCAAAACATTATTACAAAACGGATTTCAAACGTTAACGTTTATATCAACACCCTAATTATATGAAATGTTTACATATAAAGTGAATGTTCAAGCTTGCAAGGCATGTGTACAAGTGTACAATGCATAACTTTTGAATATTAATTCCCTCCAAAACCAATGTACAACTCCCTAAAGCTCAAAGTACAAGTTAAACATGCATAGAATTCAAACTAGGTCATTTTCCCTCCAAAATCATGTTTATTTCTTACCACCACTTTAACACAAGTTACAACACTTAAAGCACAACTTCTAAACCAAGAAACTAAACCCTAAATCATTCTAAAACCCTAATCTTAACCCTAAACCCTAAACAAAACCCTAATTCTAACCTAAACCTAGATGAAAACCCTAAACACCTAAAACTAGTTCTAACCTAAAAAAACCAAGCACCTTAAGCACTTCATGCACCTCAAGTAGCTTCATGACCTCATCACCACCTTGTCACCATCCTTTTACACCAAGCAAACACCCCTCGTCACTCCTTTGGTAACCAAACCCCTCCACACCCTTACACCTTGCATAGCTACTTCCTTGATCACCACTCTACTTTTACTTGGTCCCTACTCTATTCACCTTGGTCCCTACTCCAAGAAAACTTGGTCCTTTTATAACATTTCTCATTTTCATGTCATTGTACGACTCTATTAATGATCACTAATTATTTTAGTGATACGCGGTTTCTTTTAATATTTACTTTTAAGCTAAATTGCGTAGACTAAAAATAATCAATGAATGTAAACGGTCACCAAATAAATTAAG
>BQNB010091725.1:0-26800 GCA_026074375.1 Tanacetum coccineum
TATATTATGCACGGTTCGGTTCGGTTAACCGCGGATACCTAAAAATAAAAACCGAAGCCGAACCATGATAAGCGGGTTTTTTTGGTTTCGGTTTTTTTCGGTTTCGGTTTTTTCGGTTTCGGGTTATTTCGGTTTCGGGTTGAGCGGTTCGGCTCGGTTTATCGGTTTCTCGGGTTTTTTGAACACCCCTACCTAGCACTCTAAGAGTGAAAGGTATAATGGCAAGATATATCTCCTTACTTAGGCCCCACAGGCTGCCACATCAGCATCTCACCCCCAACTCAAAAATATTCCTTCACTCATAACACACCTTATCCCCTCACTTTGGCCCCATCACCCACAATTTTCTTTTCTTTTTTCACACAAACTAAATTTATTTATTACACAAAAATACAATTACCATATTTAACAAAAAGCACACTTGATAAAAAAATTATAAATTTAAACCTAAAATGACAAAGAAAAAAACCATAAGACTTGGTAAATATAATTTTTACTAAAAAAAAAAAGAAAAAAAAACCCCATCATCTTCATCTTCTTGGTGTTGCAGGTTTTCCACGAACACAAACCTAGTAAATTTAAACACTTTTTTTTTCAAAACTATCACACACAAACACACACACATTTATAAATTGGAAGAAAAAGAAAAAAAATCAAACAAACGCTTATATTGTTTGTCGTCTATCGACTCACAAACATGGCGAGATACAAAAAAAAAAGACAACGGCGAGGCACCTTAGTGTGGTGGCGAGCAAAGTGGCGAGGCCAGGTCGGATGTGACGAGATAACATCGCCGTGATACCTTTTACTCTAAGTGTAAAGATATAAAAAAATATTCTAATTTATGTCATCAGGCCATAGTTTTATATATATTTACTAGTTTTAATGCCCGTGCACGCACGAGGCTTAGACATTATGTTTTTTTTAAACTACATGTATATTTTTTTTTTTTTTCTGTTTTATAAGTTTTGTTATGCTATAGAGTATTATCGAAATATATAAAGATAATAGATTCATTACAGATTCATAAAATCACTTTCCAGATAATGACGGTGGTATATAACATTGAGGAGTGTTTACTATTTTTTTTGATTTATGTGTTTTTCTGACTCGACATGTGAGCCAAACTATTCCATGCGAAATACCCTTTTAGGTAGCCCGGAGTGGGTCTAGTGATAATCCTATTCGGAAATGATGCTATCGGTTGTACAACATTGTTTTTAGGCCAGACAATGAAAAATCCACTACAAAGTCTTCGGGTAGATTTGTGATGTGATGAGTAATGTTAAATCTTGTTTGAAAATTAAGAAATTGTTTACATATTGTTGTATTTAAAAAGATAAAGTCTATAGGTATAAAGTTTAAGGGTTATTTGTTTATTTTATAAAGTTATTATTAAAACTTGTAAATTATGAAATTTACACTTTAATTCCATAATAATTTATTTAAAATTAAATCATTAAGTTTTATTATTTATTCTCCTCTTTTTTTTCAAGTTTTTGTTTTATTAAATTTGACAATATTATTTTATGTGTTTTTTTCCTCATCAGATTTCTTCACCCAATAAATTTTAATTGACTAATTGAGAGTTCAATTTGGACTTTTATTGACCAATCAGATCGCACGATTTTTCCTACGTGGCAAAATCAAGTATTCTGATTGGTCAAATTTATTTTCATATAAGATTTAATCTGATAGAAAACTCCGAAATGATGTAATTCTTTTATTATATAAAAGATTTAACAAAATTATTTCTTAAAACAAAATAATTTTCATGTACACATCGTTAACTTGGCAAATAAATGAAACTTTGAAAGGTAACAATATCAACATACATTTAAATATTATAAATTTATAGTATTATTTGATTACTTATAAATGTTAAATCTTTTGTTTAATATATGGTCCAATGAAAAAATTATTGTGTTTAATGTTTTGTAATTGTGATATTAGTACAACTAATAATTATGCACGTGGTTTTACATAAAAAAAATCCATTATGTACGTGTTTTAAAACCCGGGTTGACTCGGTTGGTTGAACTGTAAACCTGTCGGGTGACCGAAAGACGGATTTTGCCAAAAAATCCGGTTGAACCGTGACCCGGTGGCTTGACCGGGTCAATTAAAAAACCGTCTTCAAAAACATTGATTAATATTTTGTAAATATTATGTTGGATGAAATATTAAACTTCGTTTAACTCACACGAGTGTTGATTTTGATGTTGATGTTCAAATTTATCTATTAATATTATGTTGCACACAATATGCGAGTTTCATATGTTTTTTCTGATATTTTTATATAAACTTTAAATAGATTTTATATATATTGTATTTTTAAAGTATAAAGTCTATACGATATAAAGTCTATGGAGGTATTTATTTATTTACTAAAGTTATTTGAAAATAAGAAAATTATAAGTTTTATTTAACTTCATATGATTTATTTAAAAATCAACCACTAAAGTTTTACTAATTACTTCATCTTTTTTAAGTTTTTGTTTTTCACAAATTTGACACTTATATTTTTATGTTTTTTTTCCTCCGTTAAATTTCTCTACCAATTTTTTAAATTTTAACCAAAATTAATTAAGTTTTGATTTTTTTAACCAAACAAATCGCACAATTCTGTCTACGTGTCAAAATCAAGCGACCAGATTGGTCTAATTTTTTTCTTATGATATTGAATTGTATAGAAAACTCTAAAATAATACAAATTTTTTATTATATAAAAGATTAAATGTTTTAAATAGCGAAAATTACGTGTATAACCCAATTTTTAAAAAAAAATGTACGCAGTAACCTACTTCTTTTTTTTCCCCCCAAAATGACCCTTTAAATCGCTACCTAATGGTAGCGATCTACTAGATGGACACGTGTTACAATTTTAAGGTACTAGAAGTTCAAAACAATTCAAAACTGAGCCCTAGTTATTACTTTTTGCAGATCGCTACCAAGTAATAGCGATTTACTTTGCGAGTGGGGTCGAGTGTGTCATAAAAGTCACAAAAGGTGTCAGGCACTATTGTTTTATTATGTAGATCGCTACATAAGTATAGTGATTTTGTTTTTATTTTACCTGTTTGATTTTTAAGTTGCACATTATCATACAGTAAAAAAAGATGTATCACTGCCATACAGTATGAAATGATGTATCACTAGCAAGTGCAGTAATGTTTTGTTATTTTGTAAAAAACGAATTTGTTATGCATATAAATCAGTAGTGGTATATTAGATAAAATTGTGCCTATCTTGAGTTAAAAAAAAGCAATACTTGAATTCAAGAAGTTCTTATTGTTGTTGTTGTAGTTTCAAGCTTTTGTTGTTGTTGTTGTTGCATTGTGGATTGTCGGCGGTTTTTCAGTGGTGTTGTTGTGACTCGTGTTTTCCTTGTTTATTTTATAATGGATTTGACCCGATTACGAGGTATAATATTTGATTTAAATTATCACCAATTTATTTTTTTGATGTTTATATTGTTGTAATATAATGGTTTTTATTTACTTGATAATTTAGGTACCTCGTGTTCTTGTTACTTGTAGAAGTAAGTTAAAGTTGCTTAAACTAGTTAGAGAAAAAAAATAGTGGGACTCAACGGGAAGCAATATTTTGGGAATCTTGTTTTGGTTGGGTATTAGATCAAAATGATTGGATAGAGAATTGTGTATTAATACATTTTATGTTAGGTCGGTGATGGAGATGAAAATGTCCCTTTGTATTATGATATAACTGATAAATTTCAAATATAATTTGGGAGAGAGGAATTTTGCATGGTTACTGGTTTAAGGTTTGGGGTTGAGATTTTGGCCGACTATAATGACCGTGAGTTGCTTATTCCTTTTAGGAGACGAGTGTTTTCATCATGTTATGATGGTGAACATATTACAAGCTATACGATATTAGAAATCATTGAGGATGAGGTGTTTGATAGATTACACGACGAGGATGCTGTTAGGCCTTTGATGTCTAGCATCTTCTTGCAGCTTGTATTATTAGGTGTGGAGGCTAAACGTAGGATCCATGACTGGATGTTAAGATTAGCAAATGATAGAGTAGGTTGGGACAACTATCCTTGGGGTTCGTTTGTGTGGCCGACATTTACTCCCAACTCTGAAAAAGCAAAGTTTAAACGTTGACTGATATTATCTCCAGTCTCAGCCCTACAACTGAAATTGATAAGGAAAGCGATTCATCTTTGGATAAACGTTAGGCATTCAAGGTATGTCCCATAATTTAGTGTTTGTTTTATAATTTAAGAAATGTTTTTTATTCATTATTTTTGTTTTTAGGCTTTTAAGTTATATGTATAACGTAAAATAATTGAAGCAATGTTTTATTATAGACTTGGTTTTTGGAGTCTTTCTGAGTAACGACGACTAATTATTATTATCATCATTACAATCGGTATCCTAGAGTTGCTGTTTGGAAGAAAAAAAGGGGAAGTTTATGGGAAGCATGGTTCATGATTTTTTTTTTTTATTTCCCCATGTGAGTTTGATATAATTTTATAGTTTATTCAGTTGATTATGTTATTTATTTCCTAATTAATTTCTGTAATTTTTTTATGGGAAATCTGCCTGCTACAAGATTAACACCAGACGAGACCAAGGCTCGATCGAACTGATAGATTTCTAGGAGGCATACTTCGATGGCGTAGTAGGTCAAACTGAAAGATTACCTCGACATTTAAAAACTGTCAAAAATTAATAAGTCCCTCAGAATTATATAATACTTTGAGGAACAAAAAAGAATATTGAAGAACAAAAAGATTTATAGAAGAAATCAGAAGAAAGAAGCTGAGCATAAAAAACAACGTTAATGAATAAAATGTGATATTTTAAGGTTATAATGTTCGCCGGTGCGAGAAGCTAATACAGGACCGAATCATTACACCAACATTTGGGATAAGCGATTTAAGTGAACCCCGAAGCATGCAGGTATATTTTTTTTGCATTTAATATAAGGAAAAGTAAGTAAATAATTTATGTTTTTATTTATGGGTGTCCACAGGGTGGTCCCTCTTCATTCCAGACGCATCCAAACAGCAGCTCCTTCTTCAATATTGGTACGCCAACAAATTGGCAAACCTCAATGCCGTCGCAACCTGGTCCATCAAATTGGCAAAGCCAGATCCGTGCAGTCGGCCACTCCTTATTGGCAACCCGCTTTCCCCTCGCATCCTGGTACTTATAACTGGCAAAGCCCGATCCCATCTCATATGGGTAATACAAATTTGCAACCCCCTATTGAGAGGCATCACGATGCTGCTGCTTATAATAACCAGGTAAATGCTTAATTTATATACTAATATGCTTGTATATTACTAACCATCATGAAGTAATAAATGTTTATTAATTGCTATTTTTTAGAATATATTGAATCGAGGAAAGAGAGAACAACGTCCTAGCTTTTATAAACGGACTCCATACATGGAACAACCTCCTACTATCATTTTACCCAAGCAACGTAGTAATTAAAAATAAGAATAAATTCACTGAAGATATTTTTCACCTTTGAATCTTAGGTATGCATTTGATAATGAAAATGAAGGAGGCGATGACGTTATTTTTTTGGGTGGCGAATTCACTGGTAATTATCTAGTGTATGAAAACGTGGACCCTCAGAAGGTAATTGCTAGTGTTGTATATAAATTAATAAATAAAAGCATGAAAGTATGTGCATTGATATTGGTTATTTAGGTGAAACGAGAACATTATATTACTCTCCAGGAATTTTTAGATATCCCCAAAAGTGTGTACTTAGATTGTTATATGAAGGGTTATTCAGTTCCAGTTACCTTTTGGCAACAACTGGTTCCACATTTGTGCATGCCTGACATTGATTCGGGCACTCCAGCGGGTTGGTTGTCCAGAGAGGTTAGTTTATTAATACAAGTTTAATACATGAGTTATTTATATTCTTACCCAATAACATCTATTTATTTTGTTACTTTGTTTCTAATCAGCACATGAACGCGTGGATGGAGCTCTTAATTAGGTATAGGAGTAATAAAGACCTGTGGACAGTGGCGTATACAAATACAATAAGTGTGCATCTAGAAAATCAACGTTTTGTGATAGAGACGGACTAACACACTATTGGAACATTGGATGGGTCAACGCATCCGTATCGAGCATGGAGTGTTGTTAATTGGGTAATTATTTCGTTACTTATTCGTATTAAAACTATTAATACAATTTATGTAAGATTAGTATTTAATAAGTTATTTAGTTAGACATAATATATTTGATATATATTTGTAGGTGTTTCTGCCCATACATGTTGGAGGAAATCATTGTGTTACGGGTGTAATAGACATACCCTATTCTCATGTTTATGTGTTCGACTCCCTGCCTAACGAGGGAAGAAAGAATTTGTTATGGAACCAAATTCAACGTTGGACGCCTGTGGTTAATAACATTTTACAACGGCGAGGTTGTTTCAATGAAAACTAGTGACCTTATTATTTCAATTTTTCAACAATGATGGTTTTGTGGTATAACCTGTCCTCAACAAACCATCTATCTTTAGACTGTAGAGTCATCACATGTTGGTTAATCTCCTATTTGTGTTCAGAAAAAAGTCCAACAGTGAACGGTGATCCTCAAGAGTTTTGGGAGACAATTAGAAATAACATGTGTCAGTGTTTTTATATGTCTAGGTGTGAGGATACTAGAGATTGTGGTTATGATTAGTTTTTATTTTGAATATATGGATGTTGAAATCCAAACCTATTGAGTGAAATAATATGATATCACTTTGATAAACCAAGAATAAGTAGACATTGCATTAAAAAAACATTACAATCGATGATAATTGTTGTAATACAACTTGATTAAAGCATAAACGACATATAATGATAAAGCTTTTTTTAACCCCCCAATTCCACTTCCAAGAACGTATCTTTACGGAAAACTTCAACCACCTTTCTCATTGTAATGTTTAGGTTATGCTCTGATGGTTTAGGATAAAAAACAGAGACAGTTTTTAGTATCAAGCACTTCCTACATAAGATCCTTTCCATAAACCACTCCTCACCCTAACTTTGTGATGTATTGTTCCAGGTATGATACCCTGATAGATCTTCAAAAGTCACATTTAGATCGCCAAGCTATTCGAAGAACAAGACTTTACTATGCAAACAATGTGTCATTTTTTCCCTTGTCAGAAAGGTGTCGAGTCTCCGAACATCCCCGTTTTATAGTGCCACGAGTACCGAAATTCCATCAATAGTAGTGGCTGCTAACCCACGCCCCCCACTGTTGAAGTCATCATCCTCACCCACTTCCTTAATTATTTTTGTGCATATAGTTTGTGTTAAATTGAAAGCCCCATCTGAATCAAGAATAAAAACCTTTTCTTTAAGCAGCTTGGCTTGTTGAACAATACCCGCAGGACCGGGTATTATCCTAACTGGATTTGGGACTGAGGGATATGGTTTAGAACGTGTGTTACTAGATAGTTAAACAACACCTGCAGGACCAGGTATTATCGTAACTGGATTTTAGGATAAGGTAGATGATTCAACAGGTTTCTATTTGAGGAACCAAAGAAGGTTTAAATTAATCGAAATCATCTATATCAAGACCAAATTCCCATGGATCATTTTGGTTAGGAAATTAAGCATCCATTAGAATATAACTACTAAAAGAATTTATTGATAATGATAAGATGGTAAGCAGGTTTATATATTAGACAATTTAATGATAATATATAAACATTAAGTTGACAAGTCCCTGGCAATGATTTCATAACTAAGGATTTGACGCGATTTAGCACATGATTGTTACTATTCACTAACAAATTAGACAATTCAATGATAATATATAGACATTGAGTTGACAATCCTGACAATGTCTTACATCACTAAGAAATGGACGCGATTAGCAACATATTTTACTATTTACTAACAGATTAGACAATTCAATGATAATATATAAACAATGAGTTGACAAGTCTCTGACAATGGTTTCATCACTAAGGATTGGACGCGATTTAACACATGATTATTACTATTCACTAACAGATTAGAAAATTCAATGATAATATATAAACATTGAGTTGACAAGTCCCTGGCAATGGTTTCATCACTAAGAATTTCATGTGATTTGGCACATGCAACTGATAATTTTTTAGCTGTTTTTAAACAGATAAATTGACCTTCAACTATAAACAATTTAAACACAAACCTTTTTATATATATCATTTAACAAAAATCTTAATGTGGATACGTAATAGCTGTGACTCGGTTAATATATATTCGTCTGAACGATTGTGTCCAATATGTAAGCCAGATGGTTTAAAAAACCAAAAATTAAGGCACTTATTTCGAATCAATTTTATTTTCTAAGGAAATATGTCACAATGAGTTTTTCCGCAAAGAGCATAAACTTATTCCTCCTCGAATGGACAACCCACAACCTGGTCGTCCTAAAAATACAAACCGTATACAATCTCAAGGAGAGGAACCAAGACTAATACATTGCAGCAGAAGCACAAAAGCGGAACACACGAGATCATGCAATAAAACCTATTGACGTTCCCTTCCTATAAACATACGTATACGAAATGATCAAGAAATGCCACGAAACAACCAACCATCATTCCACGAGCGAAATCAACAATACGACAACACTTTCCATACTTTTAACCATTACACATTACAACAATACGATGCTACCACATACCCATCACAAGAATACGGTGAAACCCCATACCAATCACAACCTTACAACCAACATTTCATAAACACATCACATGCAACGATGATCATCACAACAGAATCATCTCAAATGTATGACAATAAAAATCTCCACAATATAGCCCAACATCTTGAGATCTAACACAAATGCTTCAAATAGTTGGTTTAACTCGTTTGGGTTTTAAAGAATTGTATGTTTTTATGATTTCTGTTAATTTGTTGTTAAATTGTAATGTTTGCTTTTAATGATGTAATATATTTCATTTTCAAATAAACTTATTATGTTAGTACAATCAAAACTAAATTTATAATAGAACCTTGTAGCTATAAATAATGTAAACATCACACAAAAATAGGTAAAGACAATCAGTGCAAACAATTTTAATGACAAATAAATGAATTGACTAGTCACAGACACTGTGTTGAGGACTTATTTTTGTAGGAAATGTATGTCATGATTTGAAAAGTCCCTAACACTGTGTTGATCACTATATATTTTACGCGATTTATCTCTTGGATATGACAAATCAATGACTTGTTTGACAACTCAATCACTAAATATATACATTGATTTGACAAGTCCACTGACACTATGTTTATCACTATGTATTCTACGTGAATTATTGACATGAATGAAAAACAAACACTATATAAACGACATACTTAGTGGTTCAACTTGAACAACAACAGTAAACTTTTCATTATTTCATTTTCAATTTCAAAAAATGACATTTAAGGTCCTACTACACCATTATGGAAGGTTCACTAGTCCGCCTAGAAGAGAATTTGTTGGTGAGATAGCTGCTACATTATATCCGGTTGAGTTGGAAAATTTTTACAGAACAAGTTAAATTAATTTTAACAAACTGTTTGGGTTACGACCAAAACTCCTCAACGTTTCTTTATATAAAGAAACATAATTGTAGTTTTGATTCAGGTCTTGTACCATTGGCTGATGCTATACAAGAGCGGGACATAATACTCATGTATACTCATCATAACCAACTACATGTGTACGTTTCTCGGGTGGAGCTATCCCCACTAGTCCTCGCAGAGCAGCACCAAGATGAGACAAACAAAACGAAGAATCAAGGAAAACCTTCTTGTGCAAAAAAGTTATTTGACTAGTTACTAAGAAACAATTTTTTATAATTGTTTACCGCATTTAATTTCCTTGTTTTACTATTTAACAATAATAGAATGATATATTCTGACAAGAAAGACTTATCAACTTTATGATGTCTAATTACCATAAAGACATTATAACAACTACATATTTTCAACACATTTATTTTTCAAACACAATTATTACATATACAAAAAAATGTCGATGTCCATCAAATACCACATACTACTTTCGAGTTTGATGTAAAACCACAACGAGAATTTAAACTCAACCCCCTAACATACCAAGATGGTTCAGTACTGAATGTTCACGTTACAAATGGATTTTGAGAGATATGGTTAGCTATCTAAAATGAAAAATACCAAGAAGATTCACTACTCTTTATTACATGTTGCCACCAAACTACACGTTATCAGTATGAAAAACAAATTAAGAATGAGTAGCATACTAAGTAGGTATGACTTGCAAAAGTTGGCTGGGAAGCTCCAATTTTTGTTTTCTCATAATCATAGATTTAAGCACGGTGTTTGATTCCAAACGATGTTCTTTGGAAGAATCATGTTGCAGCGTCATTTCTGAAGAGAACTAAAATAATACTAAGGAATCACTCAGCTATTTAACATCAGATGCAGAAAATAAAGAATAAAAAGTTTGATTACTATGAATTACTTGGTGAACTAGGTTTTATTAATAAAACAAAACATGCTAAACCCTACACGCAAACTGTTTTCAATTTTGTGGTTCATAATAATAGTAAATTGGTGCTCGATGACACAAATAACACGATGTACGTCAACGGTCGAAGATTCAACATCAACTTTCCAAGAATGAAACTAAAAGATCTAAAACAATATTTTATTAATATTTTGGGTACAAAGATTCATGCTCTTTATTATAAAATACCGCACAATGGATTTTCAATAACCGTTAAACTTAGAAACAACTATGATATGCATGTCATGTTTGATATATATTCAGCGCAATACAAATTGGAAATTTACGTTGACCACATCGGTGTTAATTTTGTTATATCTAAATATATTTTCCCAAATGCTAGCTTGGCAGAAATGATGAACCATGTCATAACTGACTACTCAAGTGAAAATGAAGACATTTTAAGCAGTAAACACAAAATATTACACGTTCGATCAAACGGTTTGAATGGGGCGGAACAAGTAACACTTTTAAGACGAGAAACCAATGTACCATGTTCATTAGATAATTTAATCTCGTGCTGATTTTCCCAAAATGCTTCACGATGGAAGAACCAAAGATAGATCTAAGCTATCTACATCAAATGCAGAAACGAAAAAATAAAAAGAAGTTCAACGTAAACATTTAAAGAATCATATGTACTAATATTTAATTGAATAATTAAGTACCAATCTTAATAAAACAAGTCAGTGATAGTTGATAAATACCATTCCATGAAAAGGTCTATTATCATTTATAAATGTACGAGATTTGTCAGTCTTTTTGACTATTTCAGTCTATTGATAAAGACTGACCATACTATTTCCCCTATATCAACTATCCTATCATCTACATTAGACTATTGTCTCTCTCACACACACTTCTTCTCTCCACTTACAAACTATATGGCTGATTGGGCAAATGAAGCACGTCAAACAATTGTTTCAAAACTACAAAGGGAGATTCGAGCTGAGGAAACACTTGCAAATCAGTTGTTGTGCAACTTAAATCGTTATTCAGAGGAAATGTGTATCCGTGACGTACAAATAACAATGTTGCAAACTATGCCTGCAACTAGCCTTAATACCTACGGATTGCATGCTCTACTAATGACACTTGAATCGGATATCCGTACAACAAACAACATACTCAGAACAAGACAACAATTGTTGAGGAGCATTACTGCAAAGCAAAACTTCATTAACAACTACATGGCATTATAGTCTATATAATGATGTTGGTAAAGAACACAAGGCCAAGCATGTGTGTTGTTGTTGTTTGTTGTTTTTTTCTTTATTGTGTTAAATAAGATTGTCAATCTACTCTCTATCAGTGTGGTTTATTTACTATGTATTCAATTTTTTAATGAAAATATTTAAATTAAGAGCTTGTTATTCATTCTGCATCAAATTAAACTACTCAATGACAATGTTATTTATAAATGAACATTTTACAATATTCATGACATGATTTGACAACACACATGTTTTTACTGCAACAGATAAGACAACTCACTGACAATGCTGTCTATCACTTAAAACTACACGCGATTCATGGCATGATTTGACAACTCACATGTTTTTTACTGCAACAAATAAGACAACTCACTAACAATGCTGTCTATCACTTAAAATTACGCGCAATTTAGAAAAATAACTGACAATTCATCAGATTCTTTTTAAATTCAATCACTATTGAGTAGAAATGTTATATATACACACAAAAATTGGGGACTCTTGCTCATAACCAGTTTTATCATTCAAACAACTTATTAATTATATCTTCTCAATTACTACCATAGCCAGTAACCCATAACAAGTTAGATTAAATGTGCTTACGAAACTACAAGAAGCAATTGAGGAAGAAACTATTTTGGATGAACAAATTTTAGCCTTGATGCATCGCTTTGCAGATAGGTTTACAAATCGTAGGGTAGAAATTAACAATCTGATGGTATTGCACAATCACCCACTTATAGACTATGGTAAGTACGCCCTTGGATGCATGACGGGGGCCGACATGAAAAAGTGTGTACACCTAAAAAGCATCAGGGATGAGCTGCTAAGAAGCATGGAAGAAAAGCGACAACTAATGGCGAACTATAGAGACATGTAAAAGCATTCTTGCTTAACACCAATTAGCTAACCATGTATGTCGTTGTTTGTTGTTTGTTATTGTTTGTATGCTTTTATATCATCTAAATAAGGTTGGCCATGTACTCTACTAGATATCTAGTGGTTATCATGTTGTAATGATTTTAATGACTACCATTAATTTTTATGTTTCAATTACAAGTTTTATAATTACTAAAAATAGCTATACAATTGGATTACAAAAAAATTTTAAAAAATAATAAGTGACACACTTTGCATCATCATATCTTATGCGTATTAAAACTTTTTTTTATAAATTTAAATTCACTATGTAGCGCTCATCAAAGACTACACAAATAAGCAAACAAATTTTTTTTACAAAAATTAAACGCTATACAAATTTATGCGCAAAGTTGGGACGAAACAAGATTTTCAAAAAACTTATCAACCAAAATAATAGGTAACAAAACCCTAAAAGAAATGGTTGAAAAAAAATATATATAATTTGTAAATAGCTACAACTATGTAGCGATCTACATTTTTAATTTTTTTTTCTCCAAATTCTCTGTATCTAATCAAATGATGACACGTGTCCAAGATATACATCGCTACAACTATGTAGCGATTTAGTGGGTTAGTTTGGAAAAAAAACATGTGGGTTACTGCAAGAAAAGTTTTTTTCAAAAGGGTCATGCATGTAATTTTTGCTTTTTTTGTTTGGGTTTTGTTTTGGATCTGGTATTTGGTTATGATTTGTTGTGTGATTTTGTGATATGGTGAGTGGTTTGAGGTGAATGGGTTTTTGTGAATGTGACGTGAACATTTTTTTTTATTTTTGTTGGATTGGTGTAAGATGAGATTGGGTTTTGTGATGCAGCTGAAGGATTTTCTCTTCAATATCTAATGTTTTCCTTCAGTTCTAGAACATAAGGTGTTTTTGGTTGTGAGTTTTTGGCTTTTATCAATAATAGTGTACATCTCCCCCTTAAAAGTTGCAACATCAGTAGCAATTTTTGAAGATGCACTATTATGACACAGCTCAAATGCTATTAGTAATCTTTTCAAAAGGATATGGATCATAAGAATAATCCATAGGCTATTGACACCACTTGTTGGTCCCTAAAATTGTGCAACATATAAATGAATATATTTAACACGAGACCGATAAGATACTAATAACACAATTTATACTTTTCAACGTTTAACTCTTTATTGATATGAATCAAAGAATTATACCGGGTTGTTGGCGGAACAACAACCGAGATTGAATGACAAATAAACTCTCCTAATATGAACCACAAGCATCTTGGCTTAGTATGTTCTAGGAGAGGATTAAGCCTATCAACTAATACCTTTGGTATTTTTGTGTTTGTTTAGGAAATAGATACTATCTACATTTACACAACCTGATCTTGTTCCTTTCTTCACTCGCTGGGAGTTAGTAAGTTGTAGCCTGACGAGGTTTTCCAGTTTTATGAAGTTTGTTTTCACAATCGTTTATCCTTTCCAAACACTTTTCAATTTCTAAATCTTTGTTACACACACACTCTTCTAATTCTGAGATTTTTGTTTGTTTTTTAAAAAATTTCTCTTGAAGCTTCAACACATTATTATTCATCTTAACTAATTGACAACTCATCTTATCATATAAAATATCTTGTTCATCAATCTTTTTTTGATGTTGTTTGCATATTGTGCTTGACATTCAATGTGAGTATCAATCACAACATGTTTAACTTTGAGTTGTTCTTGCAAGATTTCCGTTTGAGCAAGCAAATCATCATTCTTTTCTTTCAACACTTTTATTTGTTCATCAAACTCATTACTTTTCTCCTCAAAAATGTTTACTTGATTATTCAAAACATATTTTCTATCTTGTAAATCTTTGTTCTGATTTTCCAAATCTATGCTCTGTTGATTTGCTTTCTCAATACGTTTTTGACATATGGCAATCTTTTGATTAAACTTAGCAATCAATTGATTAACTAAATGATCTTTGTCTTTAGATTTGTTATGATCAACTTCTGACTCATTATGATCTTTCTGAGATACAACGTAATTTTCATCAAAATTTTCACTAGCAGTTTCAATTGCATCATGAAAAATTTCTTAATCATCATCATTGCCCACAAATAAACCATAATTAGTAGAATTATCATAATAATCTGAAGTTTCAAATTCAGATTTACTTTCAGAATCAGAGGTCCAATAAGATACCTCAGCAATGGTTTTTTCAGTAGATGACGAGCTTTCCTCTGAATCCAAAAGAATCTTTTCCATTTTAGCCATGAAGGCCATATTTGCACTAAGCTCCTCATCTGAATCACTACTTGACTCCATCCAAACTTGGTCCTCAGCTAGAAGCACTTGTTCATCACTATCTTTCTTAGTTAGCAACATCTTCGTCTTGTAGTAGTTGTAGTCCTTGACCTTTGCTTTCTTACAGTCTTTGGAAAAATGTCCTTCTTTCTTGCAATTATAGCACTTAACTTTGCTCATATCCTGTTTCTTCCCATCTTCTTTCTTATCCTCTTTCTTTTCCTCTTGCTTCACATACTCTGGTTTCTTGTTTGCTGAAGAAGATGCTGAAGAAGTTCTCAAATTGTTGTTCGTTGGTTTAGCAAAGTATTTCTTCCGGTTAAAAACTTTTGCTAACAACGTTGTAATCTTTTTCAAATCACTGATATCTTCATCATCACTTTCTTCTTACTCTGAGTGAACCACAACTTTCTTTCTGCCGTTACTCACTTTTGTTTTCTCAACAACCAACGCTAATGGATCTGAAGTAACAACAACTGCTTTCTTCTTAATGCCCGCTACATCTTTCACATCACCTTGATTTTGCTTCAAAATGTTGTAAAGAGCATCAATATTGATATCCATTAAGTTCTTTGTTTGTCTCATCAGTGTACCATACTGTTTCCATTTTGGTTGCAGATTGTTCAAGAACTTGTATTTTAAATCACAGTTTTCTTTCTTATAACCACACTTCTTCAAATCATTAATCAATTGTAAGTAACAAAGATAAGTATCAAGTAATTGCTCTCCTTCAGTAGCTTTAAATGTCTCATACTTATATAAAATTGCAGCTTTCCTATCTTGTTCAGCATACTCAGAACCACGCATCTGCCTTTCAAGTGCATCCCATAATTCTTGAGCGGTATTGTTGCTACCAATAAGATAATAAATGTCATTTGGAAGCCCTTGAATCAAAAGAGATCTAGCAAGACGATCAATCTTTTGAATTCGTTTCTTTTTAGTAGTCCATAATTTGGGATCTTTAAGAACAGGAGGTGCATTTGATGCAATTCTAGCAAGTGACACTTGAGTAACAACAAGCAATGGTTGTTCACCATGAGTAATAGAATGAATCATCGCTTCACCATCTGTTTGCTCTTCAAGATAGTTCATAAACCGCTCACGCCACTCAGAATATTCACCCCGATACAACAATGCAATCCGCCTTGTCGAACCAACCGTAATCACATCACGACTCATCTTGTCTTAAACAAATACTGATATATTGTAATTTCCCGCCAAAAATTAATTCACAAAAATCTCTTTCGCTAAAATTTGAAATTCACTTTAAAATCCAAATCTAAGGTTAGTAAAAAAAAATCTTTTAAAAATTTTAACGTCAATTTTAACCGTAAAAATTTGAATTTCGTTCAAAAAAATGAATTTTAGGCCAAAATTTTCAGTGTTATACCAAAATTTGAATTTGACGTAAAAAATCCGATTTTAAGACTACCCTTGAAATTAAATTTTACTTAGGTTTTTTCGCCAAAAAACTTTTTTCTAATCCTTAATAGTCTTAATTCTGAAACCTCTTATTTCCAAAACCTCTTAATTATGAAACCTATTAGTTCTGTACGCTCTAAATTTCGTAAGCCCAATACTTCCGAAAGTCCAAAAATCCGAAAGCTCAAAATTTCGAAAGTCCAAAATTTCGAAAGCTTAAATTTTTGAAAGCTTAAAATTCCGAAACCACCAAAATTCTAAAACCCTATTACTTTTGTAAGAATAACCGTTTTTCTTCCGAAACCTTATCACTTTCATAAATTCCAAAACGAGTTAATAACCGTTTTTCTTCCGAAACCTTTACCGAAAGCTTGACCAAAACAGTTACCGAAACCTTTATCGAAAGCTTGACCAACACATTTATGAATTAGTGTCTCTATTCGGTAAATGTAACATCCACACTAATGATGTAACATCCACACCAACTCATTTACCACATATAGCTTGAATGACATGAGTTGGTGTGGATGTTACATCATTTGGTGATCATTTAACCTTATTATATACTTAGTGATGTGGCTAAGTATATAATAAATACACTTTTAGTCCCTAGACTATTCACTAATAAGTATATCAATCCTCATCTAGCTATTTTCTATCTTTACATCAAAATGTGGAATTTATCTCTATTTTCAACAAATAGTCTCTGATAGCCTATTTATCCCAAGTCTTGAGAAGTCACCAGAAAGGCAGACTGTGGAAGAAAAGGAAACTCCTTCTCAACTTGAGGGGGAGCAAGTCGACATGGTCACTGAGGAAGCTAAACTTGAGGAACCCAAAAAAGCTAAGGTCCCTAAACAAGAACCTCATGTCATTCAAGTTGATCCCGTTCAAACTATCATCCCCACAACAACCCCAGACATAACTAAAGTCATCACACCAATAACAACAATCACTCCAACTGAAGCCACTCTTGTCATCGACGTTAGTGGATCATCAGTCATCACTCCAAGAGTTGACAAAAGTAAAGGCATTGCCACTAAGACTGGCCCTTTACCATCAAAGCCTGTTAAAGCTTTAAGGAAAGTTCGTATGGACCTTGATGCTCTAATACTTATTGAATATATGATCGATGGGAAAATGGTTCATATCACCCATGATCAACTTCAGGCTCATCTTGTTAAAAAGGAGAAGATGAAACAAGCTATGAAGGAAGCTGAATTGAGCAAACCTAAAATTATGAAAGTTGCTACTGAGATGGTAAATGAGTCTATGGTTCAAATATCATGAAGAAAATATTTTCTAAAACATCAGGATGAACACCTTCAAATACTTTCCAGAGCTCACAATGAGAAACTCAAAAAGAAAGCTGAGCTAAGAAATAAGACGTATGAAAAACTATGTTTGGACCACCACTTTCAGAAATAAACCAAAGAGAATCACTAACATCTTCATTCACCTAAAAACAAGACCAGTCACAGTGACAGTCTATAGGATTAATGATCCAAGAAATTTTGAAGTCCTTAAAGAGTTTAAGTTCAGTGATTTTAGCATAAGTGAATGCAATAAACTGAATGTAATCCTTGCAAAGAAGTCTAACAAGTGTGTGAGTGAAATGATGACCTCACTGAGCAAAAAGTATGAAAGGCTTAAGGAAATACCAAATGAACTGGGGCTTAACATAACCCTTTCATTACCTGAACACGATACTTCACTTCCCAAGAGAAAGAGGAAAGCAATTGAGCTAGAGCCTAAGACTTGTATTGCTTGCCTACACTACAACAGAACACTACCTGAAGGTGTTCAGTTTGTGAAGAATCTGGTAATTGAGAAGCCTAAACATGGGTTGTTCTTCATTGATGCATTTGGGGAAGAAGCATTTTAGAGGGTCAATGATATTTAGAAGGTGGAAATGAAACTTTGTTGGGATACAAGATGATGGCTTCAAATGTCAAGAAAACTTATAATCGGAGGTTCATGGTGCTAATGAGTAGGATGATTGATGAGCGTCCTGATAAAGAGAGGTTGTTAACCACAATGTTGAAGTTGGAAAATCTAGGTACACTGATGTATAAGCACTTTATCTTTATTTTAGAAAGTTTTTGTAATAGACTGATAGGGCTGTGTAACTGACAAATATTTATTACTTTTAGTTGTCATTTTATCCCCTAAATCACCTACATTTGTGTCACTAACGCTTGAAAACAAGATATTTTCAGTTATTTTGTGGTTTTCAGGAAAAATGCTAATATTTAGCAATTATGGAAGTAAAAGGACAAATTATGTAATTATTTACAAGACGTTACGGCGTAAACCCTTCCAAGGTTACGCCATAACAAATTCCATGTTGAAGCGCGACATTTGAAGGATGATTACGACGTAATCCATTTATTGGTTGCGCCGTAATCACATATATGGAAGGAAATCATGGCAATATTTACCGTTACGGCGTAACAAGTCATGTAGTTACGACGTAACTATATTCAAGGAAGGAAATCATCGTATCTTTGGATTTTTGGAATGTGAATCAGCAATTACGGCGTAACAAGATATAAGGTTACGCCGTAACACATGAATATTTATGGAATGACGTGTTACCATGGTTACGGCATAACTGGCTTGTGGTTACGCCGTAACACATTTAAAGCCTATAAATTGAAGACGTTTCTGCACAAATCATCATCCAACTTCCCCTAACCTATTCTTGGGTTTGGGAACAAGGTCTACAGCAGCACTAGTGATAGAAGGAAGGTTGAAAAAGCCATGTATCGTGTGACAAATTTAGTTTTAGGAGTTTGTAGTGTTTCGTAACGTTTCCTAAACCTAAGCATGAGCGTAATTCTCCTTAATATCATTACTATTTTGTTTCATTTTAATTTCTTTACTTTTTTTGTTATTATTATCATAATCGGTATGAAGCTTTGAGTTGCATAATCTTGATGATAGTCTTAGATCTGGATTGCGAGAACGCTAAGTGCAAAGTTACCCACTTCACTTGGATGTTCTCAATTCTTCAGTCGTAGTATCCATATACATTGGAGGATTGATGTATACCTATGACATCAGTCTCTTGATCTTGGAACTAAAATTAAGTATTTTGCAGATTTAGCACCGGTTTAATTATAATTCAGCTTCGACCCTTACTCGCGTAAAGAAGTAAGCTTTTACCATTGTTCAATCACTCTGGTAGAAGGTACGACCTGCATTCGAGTCGCGGTTAGTATTTTACCACGAGAGGAATCAGTCACTGTGAACTAGGAATAGGTCAATTCTCCTCGGGGTTCATTCCACCTAGGAATCATAGGCTAAACAAGGATACCCGTCTTAGTTTAGTGTCACCTCAGGTTATGATACTAATAAATTGCACCAAGAAAGGAATAGAGAATTAACTTGATCAACTTGGTAATGGTATACCTTCTATCCTAGTTCTATTTCCTTTATTTTACATGACAAATTATTATCTTATATTCTTTAAAGTCTTATTTTATTAATAAACTACTCTTGGGACGACCTCGGATTTACCATTCTATACTCCCCATGATCGGGTTCTCTGCCCGTTAGTGCGTTGTCAGGTAGATCGAGTTTTATAAATTTAAAACTTGGTAAAAATATATTTTAAAATAAAATACGCATAAAATTTTTGATCATTTAACAATCTTTCACCAAAAACATGATGTGTAATTTCTTTTAAATAAAAACTACGTCGGGTTTTACATTTATAAAACCCTAACTACCACGACTATTCCTACGCACTAAAGAGCAGTGTACCCTGTCGTGTATAGTGTAGTGATTGGTAAGTACGGGTGTCGACCCAAAGAACGGTTTGTGTCTCTAATCGTCTAATTGATTTTATTATTCTACCTAAGAAAGCATGAAAGAAAACATGTTTGAGTATTTGAGATTATTGTCTACCTGTTTTGGTGGTAAGCCTAGCTTGTCGAAAAGGGATTTGGAATAGTGGTGAATAACTAGAAAGGAAGAACGCAATTAATTACTAGGATCTCTAGTGCAATGTCTTGTCGCAATCTTAAAATTCCTCATATGGTTAAATGTTAACCCAACCGTGACTCAAATGCTGGTCACGCCTAATACCAGAGAGGAACGTCAATGGTAAAAGCTTACTTCTTTACGAGAGTAAGGGTCGAGGCTGAATTATAATTAAACCGGTGCTAAAGCTGCAAAATACTTAATTTTTAGTTCCAAGATCAAGAGACCGATGTCATAGGTATACATCGATCCTCCAATGCATATGGATACTACGACTGAAGAATTGGGAACATCCAAGTGAAGTGGGTAACTTTGCACTTAGCATTCTCGCAATCCAGATCTAAAACCATCATCAAGATTATGCAACTCAAAGCTTCATACAGATTATGATAATAATAACAAAAGAAGTAAAGAAATTAAAATGAAACAAGATAGTAATGATATTAAGGAAAATTACGCTCATGCTTAGGTTTAGGAAAAATGTAGGGAACGTTATGAAACACTACAAACTTCTAAAACTAAATTTGTCACACGATACATGGCTTCTTCAACCTTCCTTCTATCACTAGTACTGATGTAGACCTTGTTCCCAAACCCAAGAATGGGTTGGGGAAAGTTGGATGATGAATTGTGCAGAAACGTCTTCAATTTATAGGCTTTGAATGTGTTACGGCGTAACTACAAGCCAGTTACGTCAGTAACCATGACAACACGTCTTTCCATAAATTTTCATATGTTACGGCGTAACCTTTTAGTTTGTTACGCCATAATCGTTGATTCACTTTCTAAAAATCTAGAGATTAAGACAGATACGATCATGATTTCTTCCTTGATGCTATGTTACGTCGTAACTAGTTGAGTTGTTATGCCGTAACGGTAAATATTAGCATGATTTCCATCCATATATGTGCTTACGGTGTAACCACTAAAATGATTGCGCCGTAATCATCCTCTGAATGTCGCGTTTTAGCTTTAAGATTAGTTACGGCGTAACCCTGGAAATGTTTACGCCGCAACGACTTGTGAATAATTATATAATTCATCCCTTTACTTCCATAAATGCTAGATATCTGCATTTTACCTGAAAACTACATAATAACAGAAAATATCTTGTTTTCATACGTTAGTGACATAAATGCAAGTAATTATGGGGATAAAATGATACTAAAAAGTATTAAATATTTGATGTTATCAACTACGCTCCTGTTTTTGTCTTTTTGTGGTGAAGGTTGTATCTGGTATGGAACCTTCCATTTTGGGGAAAAATTTGAATTTCAAATTTTAAGTTTTTAATAAAACTTTTCTTTTAATTAGAAAATATTTTGTATAATTAATTTTGTGAAATTCTTTTGTAAAAATGTGATGGATAAGAGAAAAATATTTTCTTGATCACTAATCATGCTTAATGATTTGTTTGTTCATACCTTTAGTGATTACTAATTTAGAGAAATGGTAATTTTAAGATTAATAATTGTAAACGTTTAATTTTATCCTAAACGTTTTTTCCATTTTGTTATTATCAAAATGGTGAAGGTTCGGAAAATATATAACGTTTTTAGAAATTTATTTGTATTTAACAATTCCCCCTTTTTGATGATGAAAATTTAAACTCTATTTGTTAATTTAAAAGTTACAAATATTAATGTGTTTTGTTTCTATTTCTCTCACTTTTTGTCAAATTCAAAAAAGGGTGATCGTCGAAGTAGTTGTAGACAAAGAAAAAAGTCGACGATATCAAGACTCCTCCTTGATGTATGCTCCCCTCGTTTTGGGGCACCAAGGGATCGATCTTACAAAATTTTTTGCTACAAAACAAAAGTTAGAGGTACAAGTGCAAGACAAATTATCTTTAACAAGTAACAATATAGCAATTAAAACATAAAGTGGCTTCTTCAGTAATTAATAAGCTCTTACAAGAAGCTTGATTTAATGAAGATAAAATAAAAAGATACAGACAAACTAATTACTTTAATTGTATGGAATCATTTACAAGTTTAAAGTAGATAATCATAGAATAAAGACATAATAAGGCATAGATCGACACTAGTGGATTCTTGAAATGTAGAAGATGCCATAATCAAAAGACGGATGGTCGATTAGTTAGGTAGGTTAATCATATGAGAATGATTAATTAAAGAGGAAAAAAGAGGAGGTTGGTGACACATGGTTTGGAGGGGTACGAGTTTGAGGTATGGTAACGAGTCAGAAGAAAGTGAATGAAGTGGATTTCATTTCTCAAGGAGAGGAATTGGTGTCTAGAAAATTTGCAACAATGATAAAAACTTGAGTGAAATTCAACTTGAGCATGAGAAGAAGGATGAATTGGTTGCGGTGGTGCATGAATGTAGGCATTGGATGGGCTAGTGTGTGAATCAAAGATGGTGGAAATGTTGTGAAGTTGACTTTGTTTGTTTTTTTTCCCACTTTTTTTTTGATCATTTGATCTCTTAGTGGATTGTATGATGGTGGTGAAGGAGATTGAAAATGAATTCTTAGAGGAAGTAGAGGTGAGTCTTTTTGGGAAAAAGGTGATGATTTGGGAGTGGATATCTTGCGTTTCCATACTTGTCTTACTGACATTCTTGGTTTTCTAGAGAAGTTGGAATGGTGGTTTGAGCAAGACATTGATGATGAAGAAGAAGAGGATGAATAAGGTGAGGGTGGTAGTGAGGTATGAGAATTTAATGATTTAAATAATGGAAAGGATAGTATAACATGCCAAAGCATGGTTTGGATGGAAGAGGATGCCAAAGATGGTTTAGCTAAACAGGGAAATGACAGCTTGAGAATGTAGGTAGGAGGTCAAATATACAGAAAAAGAGGCAAACTCAAAATTGTCATTCCCTCTTGCGGCGGTCCCATATCACTAGGCGGTCCCAAATATATTGGGAGGCCAACGGCTATTTAAGGGGGCCGTTTTCCAGAAGAGAGAAAATTTCCAGTTTTCCCTTTTTCTTAAATCTAGTGATTTTGGCATCTACCAAATTCAAGAATCAACTAATTCAAGCAAAAATATGTAGTCCTATACTAGCAGGCAAATCATTTAGCAAGTAGTGGCATTGTTCGCATGTCACATTCATACAATTTGCTAATCATAGAACATTGGTAGGATGGAGAAAATCATCCAAGTTAAATGCAATTGTCATTTGCCATTCCTAGTCCTAATAATATATTAAAAGACATAATATATTAAACAAGAAAGATAATAGTAATAATAATAGTTTCTTAGTAGTTATGCCAACATGTTCACTTCCGTTTTCCACCCATCATGTTCTTGAGAACTTGTCCAATTGACCTTAACCCTTCCCAGTGAGCATCTCGTTATTGAGTTTGAAGATTAATAGTATTGGAGAGATGGGTGTTCAAGTAATGGCTTTCATGAGGAGGGTTTTGACAGACTCTAGAGACAACATTGGACGATGAGGAGATGTTTTAAGACGGAGATGAAGAGTTGGAATAAAAGGATTCATCATCATTTTCATCAAGGGTATCATCCAACGGATGAGATAAGGATGGATGATTTAAAGTGGTGGAGGAAGAGCTAGCATTTGATTCACGAGATCTTTTCTTGCCACGACCCGATCGCGTCTTTTGCCCATAATGAGGAGCGAGGGGATGCATGACTCGATCATGTGAGATGTAGCGATCAATTGCTAGCTCAGGAAAGACGGACACAACATGTTTGAACAATCTAGTCAAAAGCATTCCATAAGGTAAGAGTTCCTTAGGTTTGCTTCGAGTCTTTTCTATTCTTTTGAGAATGAAGAATACTAGATTGTATTGAGTAGAGGTTTCAATGCAATAAAGCATATGACAAAGACACGCGAAGACATGATCCTTATGACCTCCTAGACAAATAGCATTTTCACGAATGATATCAACCCATGGTTTCATATGAGGTTGAATTTCGCGAGTTAAGATTTCATTTTTGTCGACGACAATGGTTTTCTTGTTTTTAGTACGAGTGACTTGACCTTGTCGAGGAATTTGAATGAAAGACTTGACGACGCTTGGAGATGAATGAGTGGTTTTATAACGACCTTTACTAGGAACACTTATTGACAAGTAGTCGAGTGACCACATGTCGGTGTGTAACACTTGACCTTTGAATGATATTTTTAAGATTTGACCGAGTTCCTCAAGAGTGAGAGAGAATGACTTACTTTGTATAACAAAGTTGACCACAAAATGACCCGTGGAGTTATAATCAAAAGTTAGTTGACTATAGAACTCGAGAACAAAACGAGGAACAATTTGTTCGTTTATGTTCAACAAACAATCGAAATCAATTGATTCAAACTTAGCACGGATGTGACTCATGTTTTCAAAATTTTAACTCACAACCCTACCCTCATGAAAATATCATTTTCAAGACTAGCAATTATGTTTTGTAATAGTTGGTTAAATTCATTTGATACGGGTGGAATGTAGTTTCGGGTCTTTTGATGATCTAGTGCGGTAATTGGAGGCATTGTTACCTAAAACAAAACAATCAAAGTCATATTTTAATCTCTTACATATGTGTGGATATTTTGAGTTCGTGCCTAGTGTGTGCCTAGATGTACCAAATGTGGAGCAACGATTAACTTGACCTAACAATTAACATCTTAAGAGTTAATCCAAACGCTCCTTAGTTTGATTTTACTCATCCAAACATGTCGAAAAGTACATATGAGTTATGTATCTCGACCTTTGTTCATGAGATCATTATGCATGTGTTTGAAAACGTTTTTAAGTTGTATTAACAATGCATAACCACAATTTCATTATGTTCCTAACGTGAGTAATTTGAAAATAAAATTGAGGTTTTGGTTCGAAATCAATTTTTCAACAAATTCACTAATTTATGCAAATCCCATGTCTACGGGAAGCATATTAGTTATACATTGTATCCTAGTAGTCTTAATTGTACAATATTGAAAGAAAAATGAAAAATTCCCAATTTCAATTTTAGTGTTCATCATGAACCCTAGACTCAAATTGAAAGAAAATAAATGAAATGACTTACAATTGATGATTTTTAAGATGTTGTGAGTGATTATAGGTGTTGATTTGATCTTCAATTATAGTTTTAGTGGTTGATTTTGAGTTTTTTGGGGTGTTGTGATTCATGTTCGTCGCTGCAGATATGAAAGAGGGTGTTTGTTTTTGTGTTTTGAAATTTTTTAGTTAAGTGTACAATTTTAGTGTCTGCTGATGGCGGTCCCATATCGCCTGGCAGTCCCAAATATATTGGGGGGCGCCTAGGGTATGGGGGCTGCCCTCAACGTGAGGTTTTGGACTTAGTTTTTGACGAAAATTTTACAAATAGGAGTGACATTTTAATATTCATTTCGCAAATTAAAAATGCTTAAACTACTTCGGATGAAGTATTTAAGTTGTCATGACACGGAATAGAACACGGACTAGAATTGAGACAAAAGAAGGAGAAGCGGACTAATGTGATTTATGGAATATGTTCCATCATTCTAAACCAAGACGTAGATAGTTAAACGATTCACGTTTAAGGGGTTTCGTAAGAATGTCGGTAATGTTGTCGACAGACAACACTTTTTTGATTGAGATATGTCATTTCTGGACATTATCACGGAAAAAGTGGCGATGAATTTCGATGTGTTTGATTCGAGAATGTTGCATCGGGTTTTTGCTAAGGTCAATCGCGCCTTTATTATCACACATGATCGGGACGTCGTCGAGTCAAACGTCGTAGTCGATAAGAGCTTGTTTCATCCATAGTGCTTGTTGACATGCCTTTTAGGCGCTTACGTATTCGGCTTCGGTAGTGAATATAGCAAAAGCGGTTTGTTTCTTCGAGAACCAAGATGTCAAACAACATCTCACGAACGTACAAATACCGCTAGTGATCTTTCGATCCACATAATCTCCCGTATGATCAGAGTCGGCATATAGTATTGTTTCTATGCCTGTCCCCTTAGGATACCATACTCCTAAGTGCGTAGTGCCTTTAATGTATTGGAAGATATGTTTAACCGCTTCAAGGTGAGAGGTTTTAGGAGCCTCTTGGAAGCGGGCACAAAGGCAGACACTAAACATGATATCGGGCCTACTTGCCATTAGGTATAATAAACTACCTATCATGCCTCGATACTTGGTACTATCTACCGACTCACACTCTTCGTCTTTTGTGAGTTTGGTGCATAGGGGTTTTCATTGGTTTAGATTCTTCTAAGCCAAATTTATTAAGCATTTCTTTAATATATTTAGATCGATTAAAGAAAATACCATCTTCTATTTGTTTTATTTGTAGTCCAAGGAAGAAGTTAAGTTCACCCATCATATGCATGATTTTTGCAAATTCATCACACATGTCTTGACAAGTCAGACCGAATATAATGTCGTCGACATATATTTGAAAAGCTTCTTCCTATTTTATATTTATGTTTAATAAGAAAAGCTTTTAATCTATCATACCAAGCTTTGGGTGCTTGTTTAAGACCATAT
>BQNB010091726.1:0-16877 GCA_026074375.1 Tanacetum coccineum
GGAAGGTTTTTCGGTAAGTGATTATATGCGACTATAGTCGTTTAGAAAATAGAAACTTAACTCAAAGGTGAGTTGTTCATAATAATATTTGATATTTGACAGTCGATTAAATCGTAACTGTTTAGCGTAATTAAGTCAACTGTGAGTTTTCTTATAGAAATTTGAATGAATAGAAATATGTAGATATATAGCCATAGTATTTTGGGATACTATAACCTAGAAAAAATCATTGGTTATCATAGTCTTATTCCCTTAAAAGAATTCGTCCCGAAATTCAACTCGAATTACCGGACGGTACAATGTAAGGTGAAAGGTAAAGGCACTAGGTACGATGTCTAGTTCCTACTAATCTTTCCGAGCATAGTCTTAGTTTGATTGTTGACTTGGATATTTTCCAAAGTTAACGATTGCTTTATCTAGGAGTCGATATAGGTTATCTGATGTTTCGTGTCGTTGGTCTATTCAGAATTGGGTGTTTGATGGTGATGCGGTTCACGCCATATCCATGTGCTGCCTCAAGCAATCTAGTGGTAATGCCTACGGGGTCTTGCTCACAAGAGTCTAATCGGTTACATTAGACCTAGAGGAATTGGGTATTTCACTTATGTTAGGATAATAAAGGAAAAGTTTTGGTTTAGGGTTTTCCTTGTATGGTCGAATCCACTTGTTTTCTTCATGAGGCAGTGTCTAGCTCCCCGTCTTTCGATTACAGATGGGACGTGGAATTTTCCTTACGGTGTCGTTCGCCATTCTAAGGTAGTGCTGGTGCTTAAAGTCAGAAACCGCTAAACCATCCTACGTAAGTTTCGTCGTCCTATATCAGATCTTTACTAGGTTCTAAGAGGTCCTCTGTGAGGTCTTCTCATGTTCTCCTTTCTTTCACCTGTTAGCATCCAAATGCCGTCTACAAAGCTACTTACGCTAGTCAGTTTGTTTTGAAATGGTCGAAATAAAAGGATTGTAATGAAATGAGTGTAGGGGTTTCATGAGAAGTGGTAGACCTTATTGGAAATAAGTGGTAAGTCGTATCATAAGAGGGTAGAAATAGGTGGTGTACACTTTTCAAAATCGCAGCAACTCATGTAAAATAGCTACCAAGGACCTTTGATTCTTAGATTTCATACAAAATTTCCTACTACTAAAGAAAAGAACTACGACTTCAAAGTGAGTCTACTGCTGGCTGAAGCTACTCAGTTCAGACCTACCACTAACTAAAGCTACTCAGTTTAGTGAAGTACATCAAACCTACTATGCTAGTCATCATACCTCTCTAAACAGTCCATCCTTCACTCAAGTATGGCTACTCGCTCTCTCATCTTCCTCTCTTTCGTTTGATCTGCTCCGTATTGTTGAATCCTCAACTCATGTATCTCCCTTGATCCTAATTTACAAGCAGGCCCACATTGTGATATTTGGATGTCTGTTGGTCTACCAGGCCTCAAGTTATGGCTAAAACTGGTCGCATAAGCACCAAAGTGATAGCTTGCCTGCTCCTGCGCTGTTCCAGGCTCCCTAAGACTAAAACACTATGAGTGAATATCATCACGAACTGCCTCTGACTCAAAAAATATTGATAAAGTTGACCATTACCCCTTCGAATAATATGGTAGGTGGCAGTGCATCTAAACGCTGGGTGTGGTCGTGGAGAATACTCCCATGAAGCTCAAGCTGCGCTCATACCTCTAAGAACTCCTCCTCATCTACTACTATGGTTGCTAGTGGGTTGTCACTGGTGAAGCTACGAGTGATGGTACAGTCCAGGGTCTGGTGAAACAGGGAAGAATTGGATGAAACTCACGTACAGTTGACTTGTTTATGCCAGTAGTCTGAACTGGTGCACGGAACTAGAGGTGCATTGAACTCTATGTCTATGTATACGGTTGTTCTCACTTCAGGGTCCAACCACATGTGGTACGAGTAGTAACATTAGGTTGGGGGAGTTCATCTTCTATTACTGGTCTGGTAAGAACATAGAACTCTGTCCTAACTTAATGGTACCAGGCACAGGGCCTCTGTAGCCCATAGGGCAGCATGTCGGTTAGTCGCCCGTATCTAAACCCAAAGGCTCATCTTCTGTTTGTATCCTCAATTGGGACTAATGCTGCTACTGATCTCAGATGCAGCATCCTCGCTCTCGAGTCTGGGACACGCGTCCTCTGAGCCTCACTCTCTGAGCGGTTGCCTCGGCATTTGACATCACCCTTAGTCCGCAGTGTCTATTAATTGGATGCTCAGTAAGTCCCCCGATACCTATTTCATAAGGAAGGGTCAGATGGATTGCTGGTTTGTGATGCAGACTGGAAGAAGGGGTCTCGTAAGAGGATCCGTACCTCTTACGGAATGAAAGTGGTGATAAAGTCATCGCCTCTGTCACTCTGGCTGAGAAGCCAAGTGACATGGTAGGCTGAGTACGCATGGCCATACATGGAGTACTGCGGTAGTAGGAAGCTCGAGAAGGTGGAAGGGTGGGTGATGTTTGAGTAAGTGGATGATTAGGGTATAGCGGTGCAGTGGAATATGATGGTGAAACCAATCCTGTGTCTCAGATGCTCCATGGGCTCTAAACTCCTGTCTGAGTGTGTATTAACAACCTGTATTTTTCACAATTTAATATCCATCTATTAAATTAGATTGCACTATAATTACCATCTATTATATATATTTCCACATTTTTACAGGGAATAATTGCTTATCCTCATTATGCAACATAATTGCATTCTCTAAAAGTAAACGAGCTACGCAATCTCCACCAATTCCATCTATATCATATGGTTTATCAACATGTATAAACATCCTAATATGTCAAGTCTAGATCTTAATATTCATTTCTTACCAAGTTACATTAATCCATTTAACGAACCATTTATAACGTTATTTAAAAGCAGAACTTTATTCATTAACGTTATATCAAAACCCTAATTTATGTAATGTATAACATTTAAAATGAATCGTGCAAACCTGTCAAGCATGTGTACAAGGTACAATGCTCAAACATTTGGAAATATAGTTGTCCCATTAAGTCAAATGTACACACTCATTTAATACTCAATGTATAAGTCATTTAATGCAAGAAAACCAAACTAGGTCATTTTTACCTCCCTAAAATCAATTTTGTTTCTTACCACCAATCTAGGCTCAAGGTAAAGCACTTAACTTAATGGCATGACTTCTAAAACCTAACCTAAACCCTAAGTCAATCTTAAAACCCTAATCTAAAACTTAAAACTCTAAACGAAACACTAAAACCTAATTTTCACTTTAAACCTAAAACTAACATAAACCTTAATCCTAAAAACCTAATCCTAACACTAAACCTTAATCCTACCATAAACTACCCTACTCCTTACCCTAATACCCGTTTTAAAGTCCAAAACCCTAAACCTCCCTATTTACCCTTTTTCTTCATTTTATCTATTTAATAAACAAGCACTCAAGCAAGCATCACTAGCAACCACCATTACACCATGTCACAAGCAATGAAAAAAGCACCTCCATCACCTCCCTAGGCCACCAAGTTTGGCATTGTCACCTCCTTGTCATCCTATGTTAACCGAACCCACATACACCCTTACCACCTTGTATAACTATACTCCTAGCTTCCATGAATCACCTATAGCCTTCTTAGTCATCTATCTACAGCCCTTAACCCTTAGCCACCAAGAAAACTTGGGCACCAAGGGTTTTCACCCCTATATAAGCGAATCCAAGCAACCCTTTCAAATCACACCTCAAATCTTCATCACAAACACAAATGGAGTTCTAGCTCAGCCAAGGAAGAATTAAAAGGTCCCTAAGATATAATAACAAGCCAGAATACAAGGAAAAGGAGGTCTTGAGTCCATAATCTAGCGTGTTACGAACCAAATAACCCCATTTCGACCTCTTCTAAGCTCAAGTAAGCTTAAATCTTGTTCAATAAGCTCATATTCTTTTTTAGATCTTTCATAAGGTTTGTTAGATCATATATAAACTCTTTTTTGAAGCCTTGAATCCTCAAACCCATGTGTTTTTTACTAAAACCCTAAAAACGACCCGTTTTGATTTTCTAGCTAACAAATCCTTTTTCTAAACTTTTGTTATGTTAAAAAATCTTATTTTTGCTTATTCTAATAAGCCATAACCTGCAAATATCATTTGGAACCCTAAAATAAGCTTGCATGGCTTTTTGAACTTGATTTGCAAATATTTTCATGCATAGGGGTATATATCGCTAAAAAAATAAACTAAAAAATAAAATAAATATGAAATTCATAACTAGTGGGCTGGATAAATGTATTATTCTAAGTTTATAACTATAAGGACATATCTTGCCAAGTTTTAAGTTAAAGTTTAATATTTTATAAACCTTATTTATAAAGACTAAACTTGTAAACATTTATAACCTAAGGGTATATATTTGCCATTTTTGCAAACTTAAAAATATAGAATATAATATTTTTATATAAATTAAAAATATATATATATTAATATTATAAAACCCGATTTTATTAAAACCCGACACATGTAATCGTTATTAATCATCGATCGACGCATTATAAAACAATTCGTTATATATTTAACGTTAATCATCAACTAACTTTTGAGAAACATTAAAATTTGATCGTCTTCACGTTAATAGGGAGCTTCATGTGAGGAGTTTTTAATTTGGACGCTATACATTTTGACGAGTTTGCTTGGTGGATTTACGATTTAAAGTGTCCTAGCCTACTCAAACGTTTACTACATGGACCTCATGAATTATGATAGACCCTGAAAGGTGATCAATCTATTTCCATATAAATTTATAATCAACGTAATACCTTTAAATCTTCATAAAGTTTTGAAAGATTTAAAACCATCAAACTAAGACTTTGACATATACCCCAGCGTTGCGTGTCTAAGCCGTTACCTTTCACTTGATATACTTTTGCAATCAATCAGATTTCATTGTTAAGGTGCATTTCACTAGATAGCATTTTAAATCCTTTTAATGTTTCTTAAACACAGCGAGAGGGGTACATGCTATAATCCATGAATACACGATGTTTTTCAAACTGTATGATCATCTGATATATTTATTGGCATAAGTCCTTTCTTTTGCAAGGGTAAGCGTGAATGCTGTGAATAGATCTAATTTGGGACTGTAGCTTCCCCGTTGGTGTTGCCTATATTTTTGGTAAACCAAATGCACTTTCATTTGAATCATTATGGGGTTGTTTGGCCAAAGGACGTTGGGGCAATTACTTGTGATTATTGATTATACTCTAAGGTCATATCGGTTTGTCTGAGCTTCGGACAAATTAATACTATTTTCTATAATTAAATGTACTCATTGCAATTATTTCACTTATGGGTGTATAACAACTTAAACCCATTTATTGAAACTTGTATTCAAACTGTTTATCATAAACCTATGAATTTCACTCAACCATTGTGTTGACCTTTTAGCATGTTTATCTCAGGTATTTGAGCAACTTATGGCACGGAGTGGCATAGACTTGAAGATGGCTAAACTGTTATCATTCAACTTTATGTTTTCATGTAGATTTTGGGACCTCTGTTTGTAAAAACTCTAATGAAATAATGAATGATAACTTATCTTTTAAAAACGTATCTTTTTAGTCGTTTTCTATGATTATGACTGTTGTACTATGAAATTTGACCAGGATGCTTCCGCTGCTATATGTCAAAAATGGGGGTGTTATAGATTGGTATCAGAGCAAGCGTTTATATGAGAACTAGATTGAAAACTTTAAATATAACTAGTTTTCTTTTTCATCCATGAAAGTCCTACGTTTGCCACTCCATCTTCTGGAATGTATGTGTAAAGTATCATAACCATTATACTATTATATAAACTAACTTTATGTTATTTACCACTAAGTTGTTTAACAGAGCGATGTCTTCTCCCTAGCCACCCCCTACTTCCAATATTGAGGATGCTTTTTCCTCTAACTTTTGGACTATATCCCGGCTTCCAAGGGACTATGGTCCTAGCTTCACGTGGAAATATTATTCTAGCTTTCAAATAAAAATCATTTGGTGTTAGTTCCAATAGCGTCATCAACTCTTTTATTTTTCATAATGACCTTATATGAAGGTCATGCATGCAATATTTGCTAAAGAATCACTTATATCAACACCAACTTTTGTGCCTCCATCTTCAATGGTATCTCTAGTGTTTTATTCCTCAAGAAATTCTTTCTTCCTTGAGGAATTTTTACCACTTAACAAACAGGCTCTTAACGAGTGTGACCGATCTCCTCATCTACCCTATACTTCTACCCTACTCAATGCCATGTGAGATATGAGCAAAGCTCTCGTAAGACAAGTCTGGAACGTTACAAGGAGCAAATTGAGGAAATTTTGAATCGCCTAGATGAACTCTCTCTCGACCGCATTGAGCACATAGAACAAAATTAGAAGGTCTCAAAAAAAATGGTCGGCGTCGGTGATCATCACGACAAGTTTTGACAATCTGGAAGCTGAACTCCGAGAGTCTTGTACTCAAATTGCTAAACTTCAAAGAAAGCAAATGGGAAATAACAGCAAGATTTCTCTGGCTCGCTTCAGGATTGCTAATCTAGAACAAATCATCAAAGATATCCAGGTTTGTCACCAAGCAGATAAGGAAAGTCTTCTGGATGCAATCTATGAACACAAGAATAGCCAAGAAGGACCATCAGACTACTAGATTAGATACTAGTTATAGCTTTTGTTAGAACCTAGCCACATGATGTGTGGGATCCCCCCCCCCCCCCCCCCCCCCCCCCCCCCCCCCCCCCCCCCCCCCCCCCCCCCCCCCAATAACAAAACACTTGTCAAATTTTGACTATGTACGGTACAGAGGCAAGTCGTTCATGATATAATATAATGGTGATCCCTTTTTATATTCATCTTGCGTCCTATATGTCATCTTCGTCTTCATTATTATGAATCCTACCGTAACCCCTAGAAAATAAACTAATAAGTTAGATACTTGTTAGAATTCATATGAAATAAGTATCTATGATATCACTTTGTGACAATGTTTATTTTGAACCTTATGCATTTTAAGGAAGAATTTATGATATCATTCTTTATTAAGTGTTGTCTTATGTTTGGTAGAATGCCTCCAATAAGGACATCAACATATGAAGCACCAACCAGGACTCAAGCGTGCCATCAGGAAACTAGTTGCTGACAGCTGTTACGCAACTCTGAAAAAGCACAAGCTGCAACAATGGGCAATGCTGTAATACCAATAGGAACACTGGAGAAAGAGAAATTCTTGTAGCAAGAAAGTGTAGCTACAAAGAGTTCTTTGAGCTGCCAACTATCAACTTCAAAGTGTTCAAGAAGGAGCTGTTGGGACTTATCCGTTGGTTTTGGCGAACTAAATCACTGTTTTCCCTAGCAACTGTACCAAAAGACTGCAAGGTGAAGTTGCTATGGTACTTTACAATGAGAAGCTCTATCCTGGTGGTTAGAATTTCTTTTGCCTAACCTATTAGGTAGAAGAGCTTGCAAGATTACCTGGGTTGATTAAGAAAATAATTCTATGGTTTAAGCTATCATAATAGAAAAATAAAAATTAATATGCAAAATAAAAAACCTAAGTAATACATCCACTACCGTTCTAAATGTTCAGCATTATAAAACTTTATAATATACCTCATATAATATATAAAAAAATAATGTAAAAGCTTTTTGATAAAGAAGTATTGTCACAAACGTGAAGTACCGGAAGATGGAAGATGATTTTTACCATCATGACTGTGGAAAGGGAATGATCTCAGACATATTGAGAAGATTCAGGAATTGGCTAACCTTATGTCCCACTATTTGGTTGCTTGATTCTGAGAAAATGATGGAAGTTTTTTCGGGGGAGTTAGTAATGTTATTGAATGGGATGTTCCACCTCTAAACTCAAAACTCTAGAGGAAGCCAATTAAACATAGACCAGAGGCTAAGGATCAGGTAACAAAAGCACACTACGATGTAAGGTATCAAGTGATCAAAAACGAAAAGTTTGACGACAGAAGAACTTCAACTAACATCAACTACCGTAGCACAAACAACAACAACCGCTATCAATAATCACCAAACCAAAACAGAACAGGAAGACAGGGAACTTCAAGTCTTATGTCGTCACTCCAATGAAATAGTGGTTATGTTAAGAAAATATCCCATTATGTATTGAAATGCACTCTGCAGTCACACAGGAACTTGCACTGTTTAGTGTAATACTGGCATCAAAGGTGGGCCATCTGGACTTAGAATGCAAAAAACAAAGGGCCAGTCAATGGTACTAATTGTTACCGGTAATAGTTACTTGCAGGGCCTGTGGAGAGAAAGGGAATTATGCAATATCTGTGTCGAAAGACCACAACAACAATGCCAGGGAAGAGCCAACATGTTGAGGGTTAGGAATGCTCCCCATGACCAACATAGTCGAGGGTTAGGTTCCTTCTTAAACCATACATTCTAGCTAAAGGATATTTGTTCTTGGTAGCCGAATAAATGCTTCGTTTCCTTATTTCTTGCACTAAGCTAAAATATTGCACCATTACAATAGATACCTTTATTCAATTCGAAATGGCTAATGGAAACCTAGTAAAGCACAAACACCGTTATTCAGGGTGCAACTCTGACTTTGTTAAACCAACCTTTCAAAATTGGATCTTTATTATGCCGATAAAAAATCTGGTAGTGTCGACGCATCGTTGGTATGGATTGGTTATCCAAGTAATCATGTCTGAATATTTGTGTACGAGAAAGTTATCCACATCCCTATCAACGGTTGATGAAACTTTGATCTCTGAGGTACAAAGTAAAACCCGACTAAGTTCTAATATCTTGTTTAAATCCGAAAATGATATATATCACCGTGGTTGTTAATTTTTAGTAATCCAAGTAATGCAAAAGAAGTCAGACGAGAAAAGACTACAAGATATCCCAGTAGTCGGAGAATTCTCAGAAGTTTTTCCTGAAGATCTACCTGGCCTTCCTCCCATTCGCCAAGTAGAATTTTAAATCGATCTAATTCCAGGAATAGCACCTATAGCCTGAGCACCTTATAGATTAGCTCCTTCACAAATGCAGGAAACTATCTAACCAACTTCAAGAGTTATCAGATCGAGGTTTTATCCGACCAAGTACTTCGCCTTGGGGAGCTCCTATCTTATTTGTTAAAAAGAAAGACGGATCTTTCAGAATGTGTATTCAATTACCAGGAGTTGAATAAACTTACCGTAAAGAATCTTTACCCATTACCCAAGATTGATGAACTTATTTCGACCAACCTTTAAGGTTCGAGGTTGTCTACTCAAGATTAACTTAAGATAGGCTATCATCAACTTGCTGAGTAAGGATGAAGAATATTCCGAAGAAGTCTTGCTTTCTGAACAAGATACGGGACACTATGAATTTCAAGTGATTTCATTTGTTTAACTAACGCACCTGCTTATTCATGGATCTATGAAACGGGTGTGCAAAACCATTCCTTGGATAAAGTTGTGATAGTGTTCATCGATGATTTCTCATATACTCTAGTATCAAAGAAAGCACGCAAATTCATTTGAGAATAATACTTGGAATATATCAAGAAAGAGGAAGTTGTATGCCAAGTTCTCCCAAGTGTGATTTTCTGGATTCGTATCGTTGCAGTTTCTTGGACACTTAATTGATAATCAGGAATTCCTGTAGACCACGCAGATTGGAAGCATCGTTAAGTAAATTGGGTAATTCTTCTACACCCATAGAAATACGTTAATTCTTAGGAACTTGCCGGTTATTATCGGAGATTTATCACAAAGATTGCCAAAAAAGTCTTTGACTGATTAACCAGAAAAAAACAAGAAGTATATCTGGGGCAAAGCCAAGAGATGAGACAGCTTTTCAACTGCTAAAAACAAAAGCTATGTGTAGCTACAATCTTAGTATTAACGCACTTCATACCCACCAAGGAAATGACGATTTTGTTGTTTACATGTGATGAAATCACATCAAGGTTTGGGAGCGGTATGTTAATGAAAAAGAGAGGAAGAGTTATTGCATATGCATCTGACAACTTAGCCTAGGAAGAAAACTATACCACTTATGATCTTGAATTAGGAGTAGTAGTGTTCGTCTTAAAATTTAGAGACACTATCTGTATGGCACAAAATGTACTATGTTCACTAATCATAAAAGTCTTCAGCATATCCTTGATCAGAAAGAGTTGAACATGAGACAACGTCGTTGGTAGAATTGCTTACAGATTTGATTGTAAAATTCGCTACCATCCTGGGAACAGGCAAATGTTCTGTAGCTGATGCCTTAGCCGGTAAGGAACGAATCAAACCACTCCGATTTAGATCATTAGTCATGACCATCATCCAAACTTACCCTTACAAATTCTCAATAAAGGGGGGGGGCCTTCAAAAACAAAAAAACTGAAGCACTCAAAGAAGAAAACATCAAGGCTGAAAACTTAAGAGGAATGGACAAATCAATTTGAAATACGTCCTGATGGGAACCGATGTATCACGATCGAGTTGGTTACCATCTTTGGTATTTTGAGAGACTTGATCATGCGTGTCCATAAATCGAAGTATTCCATTCACCCAAGGTTCTGACAAGATGTATCAGGATCTAAAGAAACTGCTATTGGTGCTAACAGGAAGGCAATCATCACTGAGTAGGTTTTGAAAGTGTTTAACTACTCTAGAGTTTAAAGCGGTAATGTCAAAAGCCATCTGGCTTACTAGTACAACTAGAGATTCCTATGTGGAAGTGGGAGAGAATAATAATGGATTTCATCATAAAACTACCCAAAACCTCCAACGGACATGACATAATCTGGGTCATTGTCGATCGCCTCACCAAATCCGCACATTTCATCCCTACCCGAGAGACAGATAGTATGGAAACCCTTACAAGTTTATAATAAGGAAATTAGTATCCCAGCATAGTGTGCTAAATATCTATCATCTGTAATCATGACAGTCATTTCACGTCCAGATTATGGCAATCATTACATAGTGATGTTGGGTACTCAATAGAATGTGTCGGCATTGCATCTGAAAAATCTGATGGACAAAGTGAAAGAACACCATCCAAACACTAGAAGACATGGCTTCGAGCCTGTGTTTTAGATTTTGGAAAGGATGGGAAAACAATTACCATTAGCTAGAATTTTATTACCAATAACAATTTACGTATGCCAGTAGTTTTAAGGCAGCACATCTTGAGACCACTTTATGGTCGGAAAGTGCAAGATCACAGTGTGCTGGGTCGAAGTTAGAGATGTTCAACTTACGGGACCAGAAATAATCCATGAAACCATGAAAAAGATAGTGCAAATTCGACAACGCTTGACAAGATGCAAAGAGGACGGGGACAGAGAAGTTATGCCAATGTAAGATGAAAGCGTTTAGAATTTCAAGTTGGAGATCATGTTATGTTAAAATAGTCACCTCGTAAAGATATCATCCGATTTGGAAAACAAGGAAAGCTTAACCCTCGGCACATTGGACCTTTCAAAATCCTTGAACAAATTATCCAAAGTACTTTCCATGTTTTTAATCTAAAGAAATGGTTATCTGACTAATCCCTTATCATTCCTATGAAAAAGCTTTGACTCGGTGACAAACTCAACTTTGTGGAAGAACAAGTGGAGATCATGGATCGAGAAGTCAAGCAACTGAAGCAAAGTCGTATTACTATAGTCAAAGTAAGATGGAACTCTAAAAGAGGACCAGAATTTACGTGGGAATGCGAAGATCAAATTCGTGCCAAGTATCCACATCTGTTTTCAAACATCACTCTGGCATCCAACTAAATCTTAGGACGAGATTTCTTTTAAGGGAGGAAGATTATAACAACCCGTATTTTTCATTAATGTAATAATCCATCTATTAATTAGATGCACTATATGATCCATCAATTATATATATACAACCTTTTTACAGGGAAATTATTGCTTTATATCATTATGCAAGAACTTGCATCTCTAAAGTAAAACGAGTTTCACGCAATCTCACCAATGCCATCTATATCTAGTGTTTATATATGTAAACATCCTAATATGCAAGTCTATATCTTTAGATCATTGTTTACCCAAAGTACATTATCATTAAGTACCATTTACAAGTTATATCAAAACAGGACTTTATTCATTTAACGTTTATATCAAAACCTATTTATATGTAATGTATACATATATAAAATGAATGTGCAAACCTTCAAGCATGTGTACAAGTGTACAATGCACAACATTTGAAATATATTTTCCCTCCAATTTAATGTACAACTCAATTTAAGCTCAATGTATAAGTCAAATAATGCAAGAAACCAAACTAGGTCATTTTACCTCCTAAATCACTTTAGGTTTCTTACCCCACTCTAGCACAAGGTACAAGCACTTAAATGCTATGAATTCTAAACCCATATAAACCCTAAGTTCATCTTAAAACCCTATCTTAACCCTAACCCTAAACGAAACCCTAAAAACCCTAATTTACTGTAAACATAAACTAAACCTAAACCTAATCTACTTAAACATTAATCCTAAACCTTAATCCTAAACCCTAATCCTAACATAAACCTTATTCCTAAAACCCTAACTACCCTATCTAAACCTAATATACATTTTAAAGACCAAAAAACCATAACTTGAAACCTAAACACCGTTACCCTATTTCTTCTTTTTAACCCATTTATTAATACAAGCACTCCAAGAACGACCCTTGCACCACCATGAAATCACTACATGTCACAAGCAAGCATCCAAGCACCTCCATACTGCCCTTGGAACCAAGTTTGGCATTGGTCCACCTCCTTGTCATCATATGATTAACGAAACCCACATACACCCTCACCACCTTGATTTACTTCTCTCCTAGATTACATGATCACCTATAGCCTTTATTAGTCCATTCTATTACGCCCTTGACCATTAGCTACCAAGAAAGAAACCTTTGGGCACCAGGGTTTCACCCCTATAATATGCCAAAATCCATAGCAACCCTTTTCAAATCACACCTACAAATCTTCATCACAAACAGAATTGGGTTCCTAGCTCAGCAAGGAAGAAGTAAAAGGTCCTAAGAATCAGAATATAAAGCGCATAGAAGAATCATAAGAAGGACGGATTGAATCCATTATCTAGGCGTTGAACCCGAAAACCATATTTTGACCCATTTATAGCTCAGTAAGCTTAATCTGGTTCAATTAATAAGTTTTCATATTCTATTTTAGATCTTTCATAAGGTTTGTTAGATCATATACAAACTCTTGTTTGATGCCTTGAATCCTCAAACCCATGTGTTTTTTACTAAAACCCTAAAAACGACCCATTTTGATTTTCTAGCTAACGAATCCTTTTTCTAAACTTTTGTTACTTTAAAACATCTTATTTTTGCTTATTATAATAAGCTATAACCTGCAAATATCATTTGGAATCCTAAAATAAGCTTGCATGGCTTTTTGGACTTGATTTGCAAATATTTTCATGCAAAGAGGTATATATCATAACTTTCTAAAATTTATAACTAGAGGGGCTGAAAATGTCATTATTCTAAAGTTATAACTATAAGGACCTATCTTGCCAAGTTCTAAAGTTAAAGGTTTAATATTTATAAACTTATTATATATAAAGGACTAAACTTGTAAAAGTTTATAAACCAAGGGTATATATTGCCATTTTTGCAAACTTAAAAATATAAAATATAATATTTTTATATAAATTATAAAAATATATATTAATATTATAAAACCTGATTTTATTAAAACCGCACATTCATCATCGACCTGGCGCATTATAAAACAATTACGTTATTTATTTTACGTAATCATCGACCCTAATCTTTTGAAGCAACTTTAAATTTGATAGTATCACGTCTACTAGGGAGCTTCTTGTGAGGAGTTTCATTTAGGTATTTGTTTTGACGAGTATGCTGGATTTACCGATTTAAAGTGTCATGGGCTCCTCAAACGTTTTTATACATGACCTTTAAATTATGATGGCCCGAACAGTGATATAATATTTCTATAAATTAATAATACGTTAAACTTCATGAAGTTTTGAAAGATAAACCATCACATTAAGACTTGACATATTATCCCAGGTTGCGTGACGAAGTCGTTACTTTCACTTGATATACTTTTGCCATCAATCAGATTTTCCTTGTTAAGGTGAGTTCATAGCCTCGCATTTTAAATCTTTTAAGTGTTTCATAAACCCGCTGAGGGGGTACATGCTATAAACATGAATACAAGAGTTTTGTCCAACTGGTATTGCTCTCCTGATTATATTATTGGCATAAGTCCTTACTTTTGCCATTAAGACCCCACTATCATGAACCATTAATTACTTTTCGGAGTAAGTGCGAATGCTGTGAATAGATCTATTTGGGACTGAGCTTCCCCGTTGGTGTACCTATACTTTCTGGTAACCAAACGCACTTCATTTGAATCACTATGTGGGTGTTTGGCAAAGGCATCCGTTGGGGCAATTACTTGTGATTATTGATTATCTCAAGGTCTCGGTGTCATGAGCTTAGGGCAATAATATTGTTTTCTATAATAATTGTACTCATTTCAATTATTACACTTATGGGTGTATAACAACGTAACCCACTATTGAACTTGTATTCAAACTATTTATCATAAACCTATAAATTTCACTCAACCATTGTGTTGACCTTTTTAACATGTTTATCTCAGTTATTTGAGCAACTTATGGCACGGAGTGGCACGGACTTGAAGATGGCTAAACTGTTATCATTCAAACTTTATGTTTTCATGTAGATTTTGGGACCTTTGTTTGTAAAAACTCTGATAAAATAATGAATAATAACTTATCTTTTAAAAACGTCTCTTTTGAGTCGTTTTCTATGATTATGACTGTTGTACTATGAAATAATACCCTAGATTAGCTTCCGCTGCTATATGTCAAAAAATGGGGGTGTTATAGTTTGGAGTATCAAGGGTGTAGTCTGGGGAAGCTGAAGTGTAGTCAGGTGTTATGGGTGCTTCCCTAGGGGATAATGGTTAGGTCTCCTCAGTCTCAATGGGATCCTCAAAAGGTTCAGACTCAATGTCTATAGCAATAGGTGTGTAAGCCTGCCTAACTAGCATATAGGAATCATCATGGAAGGGAGTGATCACTAGGGAGTCTCTAGCTTTGTTATAGTAGGGTGTTAATGTCTTAGGGCATGTAGGCTGGTGGGAAGACATGAATGTGATCAACCCATGAGTAGGTGTATAAGTAATCTTATAAAATAGATTAATCGAAATATAGATTGCTTACATATAGTACTTAATAGGAAATTATAACTTAAATACTTATAGTAATATGATAGATGCGCCAAGCAAACATGAAATGTAAGCATAGGCAATGATGACCAGGTAATAGAAATAGGGCAAGCATGTAAGGTTAAAAATAATGCAACTAAGGCAATCATACAAGTCAATGGGCAATCAATGATGATTCACACATTAACAGTCATGGTGAATCATGTGTAAGAGTCTGATGTGAAGGTACATATATAATATGTACGTTCATGGTCATGGAATTTTTTAGGTGATCTTAGAATTTTAAGTCCCCCCTCCTCTAACATAATTTAAGGGAACTACCATCATCATTTCATGATCCTTCGTAAATTAGGCATAGTTAATCAGGCTATGCATAGTTTAGGAAGAACTCGTAAAATACTCGGGCTAGTCAACTTCCGTCATCTTTGAGGTTTTTCAAAAACTTTAGTTGGTTATAGTTGCGATTTTATTTTATTTTTTTGAAAACGGGCATTCTCTATAACTGGCTCGGATACCAATATGTCACACCCCGCTAGAAGCGGAAACATAGGATACGACATAATAATTTACATCATACAAGATACAAGATTACACCAAAATTTAATATCGAGAAGTTGTTTTACAAAGTTACATTGAATACAACTTTAACTATGAAATACACGAGTGTCCTTGGAAAAAGTATCATGGTCATTGTAAAATCTTGTACTCCATTACCTCCAATTTATAATACTGATCACCTGAAATGATACTCGAAAGGGTCAACATTACGTTGGTGAGCTCGTAGGTTTTAGGAGTAACCCAGTTGCTGTGCTAGGATATAAGAGTGTAGACAATAGTGCAATATGAAAGCATAATGCATACAATAGTATTTAGATCATCAACACATCAACACATCATACCAGGGTATCCAAACCCAAATCCACAAAACAATAGAATCTCTGCGCGCTAATAGTCCTCCGGACCTATCGCCTACCAGTAGGAGCTACACACTCGGCTAAATAGTGTGGTGCAGAAATTCATAGTGGAACTTCGCATAAATAGATCTCATAGTATTCGCATAGCATTCACATAGTGTTCACATGGCATTCATATCGCGCAATCATAGGCACATAGCATTGTCCAAAAAGAAATAAAAGGTTTTTGCACAGTATTAAAAGTAGTTGGAAATAGGTTTTGATTATCATTTTCCCCCAACAGAAAAGAGTTTAAAAAGTGGGGCTACAAGAACTCACCTTTAAATAAAGTGATAAGTAGCTAAGGATATGATCAAACAATTGAATGCAAGGACGTCAAGATACGACGTAATCCAGTTAATGTCTGATTTTTAGATATATGTTTCTTAAATGTATGTTTAAGCTTGATGCATAGAAATCAAAATGTGCGTTGTACGGTCACTTTTAATGTTATTGATTGCGTGATGGTTGGTGATTTAGACCCGAAGAAGATATACCAAAGTGTGTATGTTAGATAGTAATGCTTATGCTACTTAAGAAAATAGACGAGTAAAATATCAAGACTTAGATAATAGTTATTAGTAAATATGTTTTGGCAATCTATCCGGTAGTCTTAAGTTGTCTAGTTAATTGTATTGATTATGAAAAGTGACACGTTTTAGTTAC
>BQNB010091727.1:0-26800 GCA_026074375.1 Tanacetum coccineum
CAACCTAATATGGTATGGCAACTTTAAGCCGTCCCAAAAGGCCATTATCTTGTATTTCATCACCTCGTTATCATCCAAATCTGAACACCAACCATCCGTTGCCACGTGGTGGAAAACCACCGAAAAGTACCATAACAAATTGTCCAAATCGTCCAAACAAGCTTCATTGTCCACTAGACTTGGTAAACAAGTATTTGACACAAAATACTCCTTAGGTAAGTCATTAAGTGACACACATCTAGCTAAACTTGCTTCAAAGGGTGCGTCACCAAATACGGTTAACATTGTATTAACAGCAAATGACGTGGCAGTTTCAGATTTTGCTCCACCAGATGCGTGACCCACCGCTCTGGTGTAACAAAATCCGTATCTGCCAATACTAAAGTGAATAAATATAAATTTGTGTACATTTGGGTGGGGAATTCCGAGACACAATGTCCTGGTCAATGCGCGTGGCCGTTCCACCAGCCTATTTACGGACCACAGGGTGCACCACTAGTTGCACCCAATAACGATGTAGGTTTAGATGGTATGGTGATTAATTTGGCTAGCTTATTGGCTGGTACGGTTACCAACCCATTTGGGAATGGGTATTATCAAGGGGACGCGGGTGCGCCTTTAGAAGCTACATCCGCGTGTCCAGGGGTTTACGGGAAAGGGGCGTATCCCGGGTACCCGGGGGATTTGTTGGTGGACTCGACCACGGGTGCAAGTTATAATGCACATGGCACGAACGGAAGAAAGTATTTGGTTCCTGCTATGTATGATCCATCTACTTCGACATGCTCAACTTTGGTATAAGCAACAAGAAGTTAAAAACACACATTATTCTACATGTATAAATAGCGCATCATTCATTTTCATTTTCATTTTCATCATCATCAACTAAGATATATTCTTTTTTTAATCATTTTTCTGTTACAAAATGGCTCCTATTCGTTTTCTACTACATTTCGTCTTCTTAATATCCATTTTACATGCTTGTTTCGCAACGAGAAGTCTAAATGAGTTGGTTCGCGACTCATCTAACTTACTCGAATACCATAATGGTCCTCTCCTAGCCGGAAATATCTCCGTGAATCTTATATGGTATGACAACTTTAAGCCGTCTCAAAAGGCCATTATCTCGGATTTCATCACCTCGTTATCATACAATTCCCAAGCCCAACCCTCGGTCGCAACATGGTGGAAAATCACAGAAAAATACCATACTAAATTGTCCAAACCCGCTTCAGTGTCTACCCGACTTGGTAAACAAGTATCCGACCCGAAATACTCTCTTAGGGAGTCATTAACTGATAACCACCTTGTTAAACTTGCTTCAAAAGTTGCATCACCAAATGCCGTTAATATAGTTTTAACGGCAAATGATGTGACAGTTACAGGTTTTTGCTCTGGCAGATGTGGGACACACAGCTCTGCAGTAGCAAATACTGTAACTGCCAATGGTAAAGGAAAAAAATATAAATTTCCATACATTTGGGTTGGCAACTCGGAGACACAATGTCCGGGTCAATGTGCGTGGCCGTTCCACCAGCCAATTTACGGACCACAAAGCCCACCACTCGTCGCACCCAACAACGATGTGGGTATGGACGGTATGGTGATTAACTTGGCTAGCTTATTGGCTGGTACCGCCACGAACCCATTTAGGAATGGGTATTATCAAAGGGATGCGAGTGCACCATTAGAGGCTGCATCCGCGTGTCCTATAATATATGGAAAAGGGGCGTATCCAGGTTACCCGGGGGATTTGTTGGTGGACTCGACTACGGGTGCTAGTTATAATGCACATGGCGCGAACGGAAGAAAGTATTTGGTTCCTGCTATGTATGATCCATCTACTTCGACATGCTCAACTTTGGTATAAGCAACAAGAAGAACCATTGTATACAGATATTAAATGACTTTATATACTAGGAATATAGGAAGATATGTATAATGTATTCATTCATTCTTTTTTGCTTTTATAACATATTCATTAGCGAAAACTCTCTTTTTGTATACACAAACCTTATTAAATTTGTATCTTTCGGTTTGGCTTGTCTATTATTCGTCTTCTTAACACTCAGTGTTTTGAACAAGTCTGTAGATAACTTGAGACTTGGGACTAACAGGTGAACCTCTAACAACTTGCCTTTGAGTCTTCATATTCACATCGGATACAATTTTCTTAGGACATTGGTCCAACGAATGACCAAATACCTTACAAGTTGAACATCTAGTCAGTTTTCACTCATACTCAACTCAAATAGAATGCAAAATATATCCATTACCTTCAATTTTAGGCACTGCCACAATAATAGTGTCTTTTAACTTAACATCATCATGAAGATCGATCATTGCTCTCACGAAACTGAACCGACCCAATGATTCCATACACATTGAGGTTGTATAAGTATCTAACACCAATGGGGTGCCAAGTTTTATAGTAACGGCACTCAATCTATCCTCCATGAATGCCATGGAAAGGACATCATGGAGTTTAACCCAAATCGGTACACTCTTCAAGTCTTAATTAGACACATTCGCCAAGCGAGACCACTTGCAAAGAATCAAAGGCACATAACGTATTAACCATGGTCCATTCTCAAGCATTGATTCCATACGCGCATTAGAACTGAATTTGAAGAAGAAAACACCTTTTGACTTCATCATAGTACAAACAAGACCAAATCTACTACACGCGTTCTTGACATAGTTTTCAACCACTTGATACACAACTCTTTTGCCCTGAAAAAAAACCCATAAACAAAGTTCTCGAAACGCTCCTTAACCTCTACGACTAACTCTATTGAAACGACAACATCAACCCCATTACTAGCCGGGGCGATTAAGAGACAATTGTTAGCAACTTTCTTACTTGGTTCATCATTTAAGCGATTAGCATAGGAAACAGGTATATCACTCTTAATCACATTATCCGAACCATCCTACCCATTATTCGATGAAGTATCGCTAGTACCGCAGTAGCCATTTGATGGTTGTATTAGGGGACCCTATTAAACTAAAAAATTACAAAGTCAAAAATGAAGTATGGATGGGATTACAACTACAAAGGAACGAACCTTCTTGCTCAGCTCATAATGCATTAGTATATTCATTAGCACGTAGGTGCATGCAATAGTTAGTAATTTTTTTCAATTCATTTAGGCTTATCCTATATATATATATATCATTACACTAGTACAAAAAGTGAATTTGGTCACACATGGGCAAAATAGAACGGCCACACATTCATATATTTATGTGGCTAAAGGTACTAAAATAGACAACATGTACTAATTAGCCACACATGAAAATTTCGAATGTGTGACCATTAGAACTGTATTGCCACACATTCGAACATTATGTGGCTAAAGGTAACTAGTAATAATATTTAGCCACATATGAATTTGGAACGCGTGACAAATACAAGTAAGCTTGAAGCTTAGTCACGATATACATATAAATAGTGACAAATATATGTCACACACTTGAACAATGTGACCAAATTGGCATATATGGTCACGAGATGCAGTATAATATGAGGAAGGTGTGTCTAAATCATACAGTCAAGTTTTGTCACACATTATTTAAGGGTGACTGTTATCTTTTGCTAATTATTTAGCCACATATGAATTTGGGACGCGTGACAAATGAAAAGTAAGGTTGAATTTGATCACATATTACAAAAGGCCACACAAACATAAAATTCATGTGGCCATTAGATGATCAATAGTCACGCAAAATACACATTTCTTCACTTTAAACAGCATATGGACACACTTATCAACACTTTTGGTCACTTTATGTTTAATTGTATGTGACTAAATACCCAAAACAAACATGCTTTGTGTGACTAAATATTACAAAAAGCCACACAAACATAACATTCATGTGGCCATTGGATGAACAATAGTCACACAAAATACACTTTTACTTCACTTTAAACACCATATGGTCACACTTATTAACACTTTTGGTCACTTTATGCTTAATTGTATGTGACTAAATACCCAAAACAAACATGCTTTGTGTGACTAAATATTACAAAAGGCCACACAAACATAAACTTAATGTGGCTATTGGATGATAAATAATCACACAAAATACACATTTCTTCCCTTTAAACAACATATAGTCACACTTATTAACACTTTTGGTCACTTTATACTTAATTGTATGTGAAATACCCAAAAAAACATGCTTTGTGTGACTAAATATTACAAAAAACCACACAAACATAACATTCATGTGGCCATTGGATGAACAATAGTCATACAAAATACACTTTTACTTCACTTTAAACAGCATATGGTCACACTTATTAATACTTTTGGCCACTTTATGCTTAATTGTATGTGACTAAATACCCAAAACAAACATGCTTTGTGTGACTAAATATTACAAAAGGCCACACAAACATAAAATTCATGTGGCCATTGGATGATCAATAGTCACATAAAATACACATTTCTTCACTTTAAACAGCATATGGTCACACTTATTAACACTTTTAGCCACTTTATGCTTAATTGTATGTGACTAAATACCCAAAACAAACATGCTTTGTGTGACTAAATATTACAAAAGGCCACACAAACATAAAATTCATGTGGCTATTGGATGATCAATAGTCACACAAAATACACATTTCTTCCCTTTAAACAGCATATGGTCACACTTATTAACACTTTTGGTCACTTTATGCTTAATTGTATGTGACTAAATACCCAAAAAAACATGCTTTGTGTGACTAAATATTAGAAAAGGTCACACAAACATTAAATTCATGTGGCCATTGGATGATCAATAGTCACACAAAATACACATTTCTTCACTTTAAACAGTATATGGTCACACTTATTAACACTTTTGGTCACTTTATCCAGTACATATGGTCACGTAACTTAATATGTGTGTTTAAAGTTTAGTTTGTGTTAGCTTGCCAAAAGCTAATGTGTATAGTCACATTTACTTCTATGCACGATCATGTGACTATATGCCTTTACAATAGCCACAACATATCACAAATGTGTGACTAAATTATGTTTATGGCCACATTTAAGGTGATTATATGTGACCAATATATTCATAACAGTCACATCGTGAAGTATTCATGTGGCTATTATTTAGAGCAAAATGTGAAATCGGATGTGACCAATATATTCATAACAAGAAAATAAAAAAGGATTTTACACCCCAGCGAGAATCGAACCCGCGACCTCCCTTACGGAAGTCAAGCGGGTTACCATCTTGCCAGAGTAACCTATTCGTTAATGTAATGCATTTTCTTTCTAATATAGAAGTTTAAGCTTCATTGTTTTTGGCTAGTAGCTTAAAGAGTGCTTATAGAAACTGCTTATTAAACCGTGGCTTCTTCTCCCTCTGCTTATTTTCAACTTGTTTCACTTTTAATAAGGTTTTAATAAGTACTTTAGCCTGCAAATGCAATGTGCAAGTGCAATGTGCAAATGCTTGCTTGCAAATGCAAGCTGCAAATGCAATGTACAAAAGCAATGTGCATATGCAATCTGCAAATGCAATGTGCAAATGCTTGCTTGCAAATGCAAGCTGCAAATGCAATGTACAAATGCAATGTGCATATGCAAGCTGCAAATGCAATGTGCAAGCTGCAATAACACACAAACCAGACAATAAGCAGATTTAATAAGCAGTTTTAAAGCCGATAATAAGCAGTTTAATAAGCAGAATTAAGCAGTTTATTAGCAACTTCATGACTCATCCGGGGCATAGCCCGGGTTTGAAAGCCTTGTATATAAACGTATAAACCAAACAGAAAGTAAAAAATTAATAGATAAAATGAAATCCTTCACAAGAGTATTTGCAGCAAAACAAAATCTTTAAAAGGTTCTGCACAGTACAAACATAAGTCTATAAACAAGTACAAAAAATCAAATGTCTATATGCTTTAAAAGAACGGGTGAAATATGATAAAGGTAGAGTGTGACAACTTGAGCATGACATGGTTCACTTGGATTTTCGTATAACAACACCTCCACAGTCGGTTCGATAGTAGTCATCTCGTGATTCATTACCCAAGTCACGTTAATTTACACATGGCAATATGTTATCATTGCGCTGGTGAATGACGATACTAAATTCTTCATCGACTTCGTCATACGTATCTTTGTAATTCTTGGGAGGTGTCTTAAAGACAATAGACAATTTTTTATCTATCTGGTCTTTCACATAAAACACTTGTCGTGCTTGTGAGGCTAATATGAACTGATCAACCTTGTGGCCTAAATTATTCAGGTCAACCAATGTATACCTAAGATTATCGTGTTTTACACCACCAGCTTTGTGATTAACCCAATCACATTTGAAAAGAGGAATTTTCCTGAAATGGTAATCTAGTACCCATATCTCTTGTAAAACCCCATAATAAAATGCTTGTCTTATGATTGCAACTTCTTTAGATATGTGCAGATCTATTGCCTCAACACTAACCCCACTGTTTTGGTAAACTTTGTCATCATGACATTTCGTACGAAAGGTATACCCATTGATGTTATATGCATCATATTTCACTACGATGGCGCATGGTCCATATGATATCCACCTTACAGTTTCTGATACACTTTCTTTGGAGATCGCTAACTCTCTCTCAACTTGAATTTCATTACAAGTATATATTAGCTTCAAATTGAAGGAACAACAAACAAACAATTATAAATAACACAAGATTAATTACCTCTTTCTGTAACCACTTAGCAAAAAATTTACTGTGCTCATTCTCTATAAATGCTATTCGTTTACTTGGGTTTTTTGTTTTCAAAACTTGCTTGTGTCTCCTGAAACAATGTCTTTGATTATTATATTTGATAGAACATTTTAAGTAACGAAATAGACATGTGTTAGTAATACTTGTTGGGATTAAAAGTCTTCTTAATGCTGTTTGGATTACTGCTGCTCATGTTTGTGTTAATGCTGCTTAGCTGAATTTAGTGCTGCTCATGAACTTCAAAGAAAATATGCTAAGTGTTTACTACTGCTAGTACATAGTTACTACTGCTAGTGAATATTAGTACTGTTTGTTAGTTAGTACTGCTAGTTAATAAGTTAGTACTGTTTGTTAGTTAGTACTGCTTATATGATATGTATTAAGTTATTTGATTATGGAAAAGATTATAGATACTTAGATTTATCTAATATAACTAAACCTTAAACAAGCTTAAGGAATTCGATCTATTAAAGTGGGATCAACAATACTTACTCGATATACGGTACAATTTCATCTGTATTCTGTATTACATATAAATGTGCGACCAGCCAAACCGGAATGAAAGTATTTCGATCCGGTCCTCGGTCCATCCCTTTTCTCATATTCAATCTTCAGTTAGGTTGATAACTGCTTGTGATCTTTAGTTAGACCGGAATGAAAGTAAACCGACCATTATGCTTTGTTAAGCTGAACCGAATCGATCCAGATATGGACCAAGCATTTTGGTTCGGTGTTTTGAGCCAAATTGATTTTCGATTTGGTTTGATTTTTATTGGTGCGGTTTAGTTTTTGAACGTGATCAACCCTAACTGTCATTCCTCATCAAATAAGATAAAGATTACATGAATGAAGTTACTTGTGAACTTTTTACAATAACATTTCTTTATTTGAGCAGTTTTTATAAATAATTTGTTTTAACAAAAACTTCAGAAATATCATGATTACTAAAGGTGTTAATCGGGTGTCGGGTTGGTCGGGTTGGTCGGGTTTGGGTCAAACGGTCCCTAATGACTAATGTTAAACCTAAAATATTTCATCAAATTCTAATCTCCCACCTCACTTTTCCCTAAAACTAAAAACCTAGGCTAAAACTTTAGCATCCTCTAAATCACGCCTCTCTTTTTCTTTTTCAACTTGCAGATCTACAACAACACTTTTGTTTTATAATATAGCCTTCTTCTTGAGTTCTTCTGAATCACGGGTGAGAAGGTATGTGAACATTATCTACAGTAATTTGATCATCACCTACAACTTCTTTATGTTTAATGGTTTTTTAAGCTTCAATTTTTTTCCAATCGCATATCGAATCTAAATGGTTGCATATCTAACAACCTGTTAAGCTTCATCTAAAATCGGAATCCAACTATCTAGATATGAGTGGCCAAGTAGTCTATTAACTTGTGTAAGATCACCAAAGAGTGAGGTACTGAGGTCCAAGGTTCTTAATCCTCCTGGGTTGATAACTGCTTATGATCAATAAACCCTAAGTTCTCCTTATGCGGTAATTCCTTATGAGGCCACACCAATTTCCTATAGGAAGAGCTTTATTTGGTTCGAGATTTGTGGGTGTGGATTCGGACCGAATTATATCCCGAACAAATGTTAAACACCATGGTTACCCATAAAACACCATCCATTCATCATCAAAAAATGTTGTATGCTTGTATAACTATGTCAGTATGTCACGAGCTCCTTATATAGTTATATATCTTTATTTTCTTGTCTGACCACTATTTTGAATTATTATTCATTATATTTTCAGGTTCAATGTCTAAACACAATCTCTGTATTGATTGCCTATGTTGGTGACACATTCCATACACCAATGAATTGGTCCAGTTCTTTTAAAAGGTATTTGATACAGTTAAAATATTGTTCTTGTTGCATGTATGAGAATATTATTTCTTATTAGTTATACTTATTATTGAAAATCAATAGCTAATATAATTATTATTTTGTAGCAATCTGGTTATGTGATTTAAGATTACAAATCACTTTATGTATGTAACTGTTATATGTATTACCACTAGATGCTCACTTTACCTAACTTTGTAATACTACATTTTGCAAGTCATGGGAGGAATCTACTTGTGAAAGTCTTTTTCAGATCAGCTTCTAACTGCCCTGACAAATTTTGTAGTTGCTCTTGGTTACAAGCCTATGGGCTATAGTGTGCTGCTTCCCATTTTAGTAAGTGGACTTGATACGAATAGCCCAGATGAGCTCTTGGAAGACAGTACGCAGGTAAACGAGTGTTCTCTTTACATGAGGCGTCAAATAGGCGGGTCGGGCAGGATAGGTAAGTTGTCAAATAGGTAATTTGGTTCAGATCAAAATGAACCAGGCTGACCTAAAACACTTGTACAACTTCTGGGAATATTAGATAAGCCAACCGTACACTTCTGAGAACTTTAGATCTGCTAATTTTAACCAAGAGATACTTGAATCGACTATGCCCCTTATTGCTACGTGTTATTTTTTCACCACTAAGATGTGTTATTTTTTCTCCTTTATGCTAAGGTCCAAACTTTTAGATAAAGTGATAAGGAGGTGTTTGGATTACTATATTTTCTTGCTTATTTGCATATGTACTTAGATTACATGCTTATGTACTCAACATCTTTTTGTTGCTGATGACACGGATTGCTACAGCTGATGACGTGGCTCGCTGCTGCTATTGATGTGGTTTGTTGATGCTGAGAGGACTTATTGTTGCTTATTTCACGACTTGATGCTGATGTGGGTTGTCGCTGTTAACACTGCTTATTGTTGCTGCTGGCGCAACTTATTGATGCGTCTGTCTGATGAAACGACTTGCTTTTGCTTACGCGTACTATCGCTTCTACTGACACAAATCGTTGTTACTGCTGACGCAGATTTCTGCTACTAACATACTGGAATTTACCAATGAAGATATACAACAGGTGTGTGCTTGACTGCTTGCCTATGCGATTAGTTTCCAAAAGTCTTTTGTTTAGAGTGAAGATATACAAAACTGTATACGTAATCTTTTGCTAGGAATGGAATTGCCACCTCTGCCGTGTCATCAGGTAATTAGTTATCCTTAAGATGATATTGAAACCATGTGACCCAACTCTGTTTCGAGTTTGAAACTTTTAACCCATTTTAAAAATTGTATACCATATCCTTTCTATTGATATTTTCTATATCAAACTTTTTCTAGTTTCATACATGTTTCTAATGTCAGAATATTGTATTATGCAGGGTATACGATGAAGACGTGATCCGTTGAGTTTTATTCTCTTTCCGTTAGTAATAAATCGTCTTAATGATTTATATTGAGTTCTAGTTATGACTTTGTCATTTTAAAGACCATGGTTTACAAGGAAGTTAACGTATTGTATTTGACTTTATGGTATTTAAGTGATTATGTTGACTTGATTTTATGGATGACTAATAAAAATTGAGTTTAATTTATTTTTGGCTTTGATTCAACTATATTTGCGAAGTTTGAGATGGTTGGTTGACACGATGGTGTACTAAAACGTACTTGTGACTGAAAATAGTGCTAATACACGTTAGTAATGATTACAAAAGTTGTGCCAAATGTTTTTCATAACAAATGTAACAACGTGCCAAATGTTATTTGGCTAGACGAAAATGTGCCAAATACGTTTGGCACAAAAAATAGAAACGTGCCAAATACACTTGTCACACAAAATACACATTTCTTCACTTTAAATAGCATATGGTCACACTTATTAACACTTTTGGTCACTTTATGCTTAATTGTATGTGACTAAATACAAAAAATGCTTTGTGTGACTAAATATTACAAAAGTTCACACAAACATAAAATTCATGTGGCCATTGGATGATCAATAGTCACACAAAATACACATTTTTTCACTTTAAACAGCATATGGTCACACTTATTAACACTTTTGACCACTTTATGCTTAATTGTATGTGACTAAATACCCAAAAAAATATGCTTTATGTGACTAAATGTTACAAAAGGCCACACAAACATAAAATTAATGTGGCCATTGGATGATCAATAGTCACACAAAATACACATTTCTTCACTTTAAACAGCATATGGTCACACTTATTAACACTTTTGGCCACTTTATGCTTAATATGCTTTGTGTGACTAAATATTACAAAAGGCCACACAAACATAAAATTCATGTGGCCATTGGATGATCAATAGTCACACAAAATACACATTTCTTCACTTTAAACAGCATATGGTCACACTTATTAACACTTTTGGTCACTTTATGCTTAATTGTATGTGACTAAATACAAAAAGAAAACATGCTTTGTGTGACTAAATATTACAAAAGGCCACACAAACATAAAATTCATGTGGCCATTGGATGATCTATAGTCACACAAAATACACATTTCTTCACTTTAAACAGCATATGGTCACACTTATTAACACTTTTGGTCACTTTATGCTTAATTGTATGTGACTAAATACCCAAAACAAACATGATTTGTGTGACCAAATATTACAAAAGGCCACACAAACATAAAATTCATGTGGCCATTGGATGAACAATAGTCACACAAAATACACTTTTACTTCACTTTAAACACCATATGGTCACACTTATTAACACTTTTGGCCACTTTATGCTTAATTGTATGTGACTAAATATACAAAAAAACATGCTTTGTGTGACTATACAGTGTTTACGGTCACTAATACTGATTAATCCAACTAAATTTGTACCTAATTAGTCACACATGTTAAGGTTTTGGTCACTGTTTTTTAATGGATACGGACACTAGCTCAAAAATGTGACCGTAGGTACCCTACGGTCACGCGACCTTTAGTCACACACACTCAAAAAATCATGTGTGACTATATGTATATCGTCACACTTTTTTGGTGTAGCCAAATCCACTTTGTGTTCTAGTGATACTCGAAGGTATTAGCCTTCAAACATCATAATTAATACGAGAGTAATTGTTTTAGCCAAGATAAACCAACCGAGTTAACGAATGATACCAAAAACTGAACGATTACAAAAGTATAAGAAATTACACGTTGTCTTCTATGGATTGGAATGCGTTGCAAGACCTCTTCTGCACTTTTTCTCCTCTGAAAATCGACTTTTGTGGTTTAGGTATCGAGAATATGATTTAGCACACCTAAAACTCGTTTTTGAGTTTTCTATTTATACTGTCTGGAAGTCGGTTCGATACGGCGTATCCAAGGGATTGGGTACGGCGTATTGGAGTTTCTTGAAGTAGGGACCACGTTTGATATCTTCCAGAATCTTCATATACTATATCTTTAATATAGCGTATTGATCTTCTCTGGATACGGCGTATTGAGCTTGTCTCCTTTGTGGTCTTTGGTGAGTGCAAGCACGGATACACCGTATCTTCCTTGATGGATATGGCGTATTGGTTGTTAGAATAGTAAATCTTCAAAATATCTTCATTTAAGCTCCAGAATTGCGCGCCTTTTGCTAATATTCACCAAGTACTCCATAATTACTGCAATTCTAAAATATAAACGATTAAGTAACAATTCTTTGCAATAATTATACAAAATGGGTTAAATACATAGGATAAATGATGCTATAAAGAGACGTTATTTGATGTCATCAAATATCCCCCCACTTGAATTCTAGTTGTCCTCAAGTAGCCTTTAGAAGTTTATACAAATGTATCCCTAAGGATATTTTCTGTTAAATCATTTATTTGATCTATTACAAGTACAAAACCAAATACCTCATGAAATAGGAAGATGAAAACACTCAAATCACTCAACTAATGTATGTGGTAACATGTAACTAATTTGCTCAATTTGCTCGGTCGTGACGAGTATTCTATCATAAGCTTGGCAAGGATACACATCTCCACCGCTAAAGCTAAGGAGTAACAAGTTTATAAAAGTAAATATGGGTTTGTATGAGAATGTTAAGGTTGATTACTCTAACTAATCTTTATCGATACCAATATTCTAGGAGGGCGATAAAGACCACACATACACACCCGTAATGACGGGATAAACACATGTGACTGCTCACTCCCACCTTGAATAAGCTAAAGAGTAGGAATAGTAGAGTAATATAGGGTATGGATCTTCTAACTTTCACTAATAGTAGTAAACCAACAAGGCAGCTGAGACATGCATACATGACCGCAACGACGGAATAGACATGCATGCTCGATCACATCCTCATTCGCGTAAACCCCATGGTTAATGATTAGGAAAGGGAAATAAATTGTTGTTAAATAAAAGTTACGAAACAAATAGATTAAGTTTAAAATACAAGTTGCTAGACACTTTTTCCTGACCGTTACCATGATAAAGACACAACTATTTACAATGTCTTGATCATAGATAAAAAACAACAACCTAAGTTGGCGTTCCCGTAACGGTCAACTTCCCAATCATCCCATACTTTACATACTTTACAAGGCAAGTGGTGATATCTTCCACTTTATACAATACTCTACATCGTCGATTTGTATCAACGAATAATCGATCCTTCGTGTAATTCCTTCGGTAGTTTCGAAACGATTATCTTCAAACTTTCCTTCTCTTTTTTTGTTGCAATTTTTCTAATTTTTTCAATTTTTTTTCATAACACTATACTACGAAACTCGGTGTAGTCTCACCAAACTTCAAGATCCATAATAATTCCGATGAAAAAAAATAACATCGGTAATTTCTTCGTATCTTCGAACATTATTAATTTTTTAAAAAAATTTTTAATATGGTACCATTAATTGTGATGGTAGTAAAAATACATGAGTTTTGACTATAATATACATTCCCATTTACGATGTGCAAATTTCTTCCAACCGTACCAAAATAGACACAAGACTCGGGAAATACAAACTTTACACTTTAAGCAACTAGCAACTGTAAAATAAACTTAATCTAACAGGGTAGCTAAAGTGTAACGAAACAAATAATTGGTGTAGTTCCTAAAGGATTGGCTCTACGGGTTGTTCTAGGGGTACTTTACTCTAAAGTTAGAGAAACAAAGGTTTATATGGGGTTAACTAACTATGTAAGTCTAGTTAATAATCATCAAGTAAAGGTAATTTGGGTGTAATCCTAAAATTTACCAATTTAAACAAGTTACTCATCTAAATCCCATAGTACTTATCATTGCGATCTCGAAATAGAAAATACCAAAGCCAAATATCTAAAGTTTACTACATCACCGGCACACTCATATTTTGTGGAATTTGGGTAAACATTTGGAAACGGATAGGTTAAATCCTCACAATATCTAACAAGGGTTATTGTGTGCAGGTTATGTATCAAGTAATTTCATAAAAGTATGCTTGAAAAAAAATTAAATTTGAGCATAATTTAAGCATTTTAATGTGAAAATTAGGACAAGTAAACATTCTAATTCCATCCCCCTACTCGAATTATACAACGTCCTCGTTGTATAGATAAAACATTAAATACGAGAATTAAAAAGAATTAGAATGAGAAACTCTCCTGATATTTGCTCGGTAGATTCTCCATGTTGAGTTTATTAGCAAGATTATGTTGAACAGCCGCCTTGAAGTTTCAAAACTCCAACACTTCAAGATCTCCAGATTTGTAAATTCTCCACCAATATTTGTTGATATTTCTTTGCTTCCAAGGTCCTGTATAAAACATAGGAAAAACGTGTATTCCTATCTTGGTACCTACAGTTAATTTAAACTAAACTAAACAAAGTAAATACGGGTCAGTTTTGGTGAATACGACGTATCATGTGCATGAATACGCCGTATTACCAGTACTGACAATAACGTTTTTAAAATGCATAAAAAATAAAGACTGATAACGTCCAGACAATTAATACGTCGTATAGTATGGAGAGGATACGCCGTATTGATGTCTGGGAAGACAGACTCGATAGAATTAAATAACAATCCGGGTTGTCTCTCGGGAAGCACTTTTGCTTACAGCGAAGTCATTAAGTTAGACTTTTCTTCAGCTTCTCTTCACATTGTATCTTCTTCGAATTCTATCCACAATTAACACTTATGAGCCTTAAAGAAATCCAACTATTCTATGTTTAGCATCAAAACTTATACTCTACTATATCATCTCTTGTTCTTCACAATTTAAAATTTCTAAGAAAGAAACTTGTGAATACTTAGCCTAATAGATCGATCTTTGCATATTTAAAATCAATTATGAGAACTTGCAAAGTCTTGACTTTTTAAAGCTAGACTTGCGTTTTATAGCTTCTTGTATAAAAGATTAGCAAAAATCAATCTATTTATAGTTAAGGAGAAAGCTAAGATATAAAACCGGTCGGGTCAAAATTTACTTTTCCTTCTCACCAACGGAAAACCTACATTTGTGTCAACTATTTTTTAATTCAACTAACTATTTATATTTTTCATTATCATTTTTCTACACAATTTATTTTTCTTGTTGTACAGTTTTAATACGTAATAATATCCAAAGTATAGAAAATTCCAAAACTACCCTTGATGACAAAGGTAGTAGGAAAAATCTTACAGAAAATACTACACGTTTAACCGGTAAGTGATTACCGGGTCGTTTTCCCAAAGATTTATGAAATTGAGACCTCGTTTGTTATTTGGATAATGACTTGAATTGGTTCGAATATGATTGATTTCTAAAAATCTTAACAGTGAGCAAATAAAGGGACAATTAAACCTAACTACGAAAAAAAACAATAACGGGAAATTAAGTAAACACGACAAATAAGCTAGAACACTGAAATTAAACCCTAAATACTTTTCTAAACTTTTTCTAATTCTAACTAACTATTTAAAAGTAAAAAAGCTAAAGAAATTCTAAACCGAGAGTAATTTAAGCCAAAAACGAAGAAAACGAGAATGAGGATCGAATCCCGTTCTTTAAAAAGTGAATTTTCAAAATATTAACCCTACGGAAGTAAATTTCAACCTAAGCCTATAATATGATAAAAGAAAATTTAATAAAAAAGAAAATTATTTTTTTTTGATTATTTTTATATTTTTTATGATTTTTTAAAGTTTATAACAAAATTAATTCACGAAAAATGTAAAACTTTAAGCTAAAAATCCTAAAAATTTCTAAAAATAGCTAATGATAAGCAGTACGCAGGAAAAATAAGAAATCCTAAATTGCTAAACTTAATAAGCCAGGAAAAAGCTTTTAAGCACTCGAAGTGCTTTTCTATAACAAAACGTAAAAATGTGGTAAAAGAATAAACTACGCACCTTAGGACGTAAAAGTCCCAAGGGCGCAGTGGTTAGTGTGTTTGTGTGTGGAGTGTTATAAAAAGGGTAGAGGCTAAGTTGAGGTCGGGGGTTCGAGTCTTGCTCACCCCCGACTTCCTTGGTTTCCCTTTTTTTTATTTTGCAAAAACCTAAAAAGCAAAGTTGTAAAACAGCTTATAATAAGCTATTTTTGTGAAAACAACTTTTCTAAAAGCTAATCAATAAGCCATTAAATGAGCTTAAAATAGACAGAAAGTTAAGCTGAATGAGCTTATTTAACTGAAAACGACAGAACACCCTGGCATGTTTGGTGGTTTTTTTTTTTACTATATTAATGAAAGGGAGGGTAGGGGGGTAGAAGGGCAAAGGAGCGGGTGGGGGGGCGAGGTAGACGGTGAGATGGGGATTTCGGGGTCGCGACGGCACGGGGCTAGACTATCTTTGGACAAGAGAAAGGTGGGAGGGTGGTGGGGGAAGTGTGTTTTATAATTAGTGAGGTTGTGTGTGCCAAATTATTGGCGTGCTATTACTATTTCTAGTTAAGACTTTATTTGAATAAACACACAGATCTTGCCCAATAAATCAAAGTTGTGGATCTTTTCGAATAATTCAAACTGACACCACTCAACACAGAACCCACACGAAAGCTAAATACATATAGAGCATTAATACTGAGCTTTAATACTAACTCATACATTTAGTTATGACTTAACAATACAGATAATAAAAAGCAACCTTCACACTAATCCCGATAACTATCGACTAAAACATACCAATTAAGCACTTCTTGATAATTACTGAAAACCGCTCGAAGTACATGCCTCTATAACGTGTGGTACAAACTAAAAAGCAGCTCATAATTTCTTTATATTAAGCATACAATAAATAGGTTTGGTTCAAACCTAAATAGTTTAGTGTCTCTAATCAATAGCTTAAGTTCAGCCTCATATACATTGAAAGCACTAGTTCTCACAGAAGCTACTAAAATATAATCGCTATTCATAGATAAGTATATTGTTGCCATATTATGAACACATATAAACAAAAGTAAGGACACCCCTAGCCAAGGAAAGACGGGGTGTAGGCACCTGCACTCGAAACCCGCACAGAACTTACTTTTAACTATGTCTCCTTGTGCTCTTTGAAGAGTATATTAAAATAACTAATAGCTTTTAGCTAATCTAACGCTCCCATATACAACATAGTAACATAAATCTATCTAGTCATACACAGCTTCTAAGCTACGGTCACCTTCCTTATAGCTATAATAAATACTAAACTACACATCAACGCACAGACTCTTCAATAAGCCTTCTGTGAAAACTAGCCAACGTGCAATAGTCCCTTAATGGAGTTTAGGGCTCTAGTTCTTATCATAAGGCTTACAATACTTATGACTTTGCTATAATACCTAAGACTAAAGCTTGACCTAAGAGCTAGGTTCTAAAGACCGCACTTTTAAAAGTAGTAAATTGTGAAACTCCATTAATGCTTACTCAAAAGCTTAATGAAAAGACTAGTATATGAAATGTATTAACGCTAACACTTTGCGACTTTTCTAGAAATAAAATAGACAGAAAGCTAATTTAAGCTTCAAAAAACTGACCGACTTAATGAAACTTTATATAAAACAGACTAAGTTGAAACAGACTACTAATTACCTAAAAGTTCTGATCTGTGCGTGAAACAAAAGTTTGAAATTCTAAAAACTAATTATACCTGGCTAGATTTGTAAGTAATTAAAAATGCTATGGATGCTATTTCTTCTCTACTACTGAAGCCATTGAACCACAGTAAATAACCAAATCTATCAACTAACAAATGGCAGGGCTAATAGTAACTTGTCTCTGACAACTGTTAAAACACTAATGCTAAAACAAAATGACAATGAATCGTAACGTAGAACAGACTTAAGCTAGAAATCCTCTATGAATGCAATGAGCTACGGCTAATAGTTTACAAAAACATGATGCCATGTGATCAAATTAAACACAAATAACAATAAGAGGCTATAGAAACTTAGCTCATAAACAATCAAGTATAAAGTTTAAGATTGATATAAAAGACCATTTTAAAGTTTATACAGTACTAGACATTTGAGATGTAGTAGCTGCCATAAGACAAACACAAGCCACCATATAAATCACTTTAACATATTTATTGTTTATGAAATGAATTTTAAGATACACCATACGAAATACAGGATGCAATAGCTATCGGGGGACAACTATTGAGCAAATCATAAAAAAAGCAACACAAAAAGCCATATCATAAGCAAAAAGCGATACAACTATATTTTGGTTTTTCCTGATTTAAAGCACAGAAATATGCAAACCAAAGATTAAACGCTATATATTGAACCAATGGGGGGGGGGTGGGGAGGGGGGGAAATTGGGGGGGGGGGGGGGGGGGGGGGGGGGGGGGGGGGGGGGGGGGGGGGGGGATTTTGGGGGGGGGGGGGGGGGGGGGTTATGTATGTTATTATTTAATATTTTAGTATGGATATTGTTGGTGGTTACAAGAATGAAATAAGCAATAAATAAAAAATTTTAAGAATAATATAGCAAAATAAGGTGCTAAAAAAATAAAATAAGGTAAAAACTAAAAATTTAAAGAGAAGTGTACACTCACACTCAGGCAAGAACATAGGTAATTGCTCAGTTAATAGAGCTTAAACAAACTAGCTTAAAGCTTATATTCTTCAAACTTAAATTTCCATTATCTAGTCCCACCCTAATTTTCATAGAAGGCTAGACCCCTCAGTAGACTAGATTACCAAACTTGAAAAACCCTATAGCAGGCCACCATTCCATTGAGTTTACAAGAATTCAATGATGAGCTTTCAAGTAGCTTAAAGAGATAATAAGACCTTAATGGAAATAGTTAGATTATAAGTAGCTTTTGAACATATTAGGATTCATATTGAGTAAAAACAGAAACATTTGTAATCAAAACTAGGATTTCATTGATTTTAAAAAGCTGATTACTAATATTTGGAAATAGAGATACATGCACTGAACAACTAGAAATAAAATTAACATTTAAATGAAATACTTAAGCAATAAGCTAAAAACTATAATTAAGCATTACTAAAACTTAAACTGAAAAAAAACTCATAATGATGCGATAGATGAATGAAGCCTATTATAAGGGATGAGAGTGAACTACATAGGATGCTTCATAGCAACGCTCTAAATTATCTTGAAATGCTTGCCTATGAATCTCTCAATCATTGATACCCTGCTTCACCGTTGAGAATCAAAATAGGTGATCACAGGGAAATTAGGGCCAGCCGTGCCATTCCTTGTGCGCAGAGGCCTTGTCTAAGCTATCTTTACATTGTTTATAGTGTTAATATCCCTAATTTGGATTGTGGTTTCATTGAAACCCGCGTGTCCATATATCCTTTGAATGTCATCTAGCCCACTATCAAACCACATTATGTGTGAACGTTTTCGGGGGCTATAGTCACTAACGTTGTAAGCATTAGAGTAACTCGATCATATGTTGCGTACGCTGCATACTAAATTGAATTACCCTTGTGTTTTATATAGCAGGTAAAACGGAGATAGAACATGACATAGTAACCCATAGTTTCTAATAGAACATATATAGATTTGTGGCGGCATCTTTCAGACACACTTTTAACAATCGGTATTTAGTATAATCCGAGAGTTTGATGGCATTTGTGAGTCTATGGCTCAGGTAAGGGCTTGTGGGCTATTGGTCATTATAAAAAAGGTGGGAAACACGGTTAACAGGGATTATTGGAATATTATAGTATATAAAATAATTTAAGCGTATGTGTATGAGTATTGCTAAATTAGTAAAGCTAACGGTGTTAAAGGGCAAATATATGTTTTTGAGAAATGGATATTAGCATAAAGATTATATTAGGGTATTTATGAAGGGTCTTTGCAGTTTGTGAAGCATGACCATAAGGTTTGACTAAGTTGACTTGTGACCTTGGGCTTCACAGGCAGTCTATAAATGAATGACACTCTACGCGTGCCAACTCCCGTGTTAATGCGATGATTTGCCGACGTGTGTCAATTGATCAGTATTACTCGCTGACTATTTGGTCAATATCCGTACGAAGCAACAACATGCAGCATAATGATACAAAAAATCAACTATACAAGAGCAAATTTGCATCAATTACACATCATTTTAAGGCCATTTTTGGTATAGAAAGGATATGTGATTTCTCACATATCAACAGTAAATATTCATGTGTGTATAAAACAATGATTACAATTACTCTAAGTTCATGAAACTGCGACGTAGACTTGTATGTATGCCACTTTATTCAAGGCACAGTAAGAGTTCATCTGTATGTGTTGTTGGCCCTGAAGACCCAACCAATTGTGTTCCGACATGTTATAACGTTCGTTACCGGTGATAGCTAGTCACCCGAACGGGGATTGTCAATCCCGAATAGATCTATTTTATAACATTCGCGCTCACCCTCCAAGTGATATCAGTTCAATCCGCTTAAACTAATCCGTAATCATTTCAAAAGTAAAGTATGCATTCATGTCCAAAAATGAAGTCAAGTAATGTATCCCATAGCGAGCTATATATATGAGTACGTAAACTAATTTGTAATCAACCATATAAATGCATTTGCAAACAAGCATGTTCTCACCCTAAAAATATATGTAAAACAAGTAAAACATAGGGCTATAAACTCACCTCGATGTTGTAGAACGATTGGCAGTAATGTACATATTAAGCACAACACAAACGGAAAACCAAAACGGCTTGATCAAGAAGTTGCGGTTTATCTTAACGGCTATGACCCACTAGCCTAGAAAAATGTATCTAGGTTTTCCGATATATGGTTACATCAACGCGACACGTTGATAAAGATTTAGATTTCCAAGTTGTAATAGTTTGGTGGTTGGTTAAATAAAATAATTCAAAAGTAAACGTAAAGTGTGTAATATATTCCGTATATATTAGATATTAAGAATGAACAAGTGTATAACTCATATCGTGAATTATATGACAAAGACAAACACCCAAAAGAATAATACGAGTATATGATACTTTGCAAGTATTAGATGAGAAGTGTGAGTAAATAAAATAAACCAAGACTGTTTTGAAACGTTTTCAGAAATTACCACTTAATTAAATAAAAAGTCCTTGCATAGATGTAAACGTAAGTTTTAAAGTTACAAATTATGTTAGATGATGTCTGTAAAGCTTTTACAACAGTTATGTTGTTATCTTCTAGTTGACAATTATAAAATATAAAACAATATTTTATAAATTTGTATTTCGTTTCATCGACGGTTCTAGCTAAAATAATTATCTCATTTATAAAAGTATAGAAATTTGTATAATTTTGGAACAAGACTTATTCGTTTATATGACATTTCCCATTATTACAAAATTCATTGTTTTTCCTCTTTTATCAAACTAAATTGCAATATAATCGCGTGATCAATATATATAATTAGACGAGATCAAATAATATATAACACATTTACTTAACCATTAACCACCATTTAATCCGGTTTTATTTATATAATCTAGTAATATGATTATTAATCGATTCATATAACCAAACGCACCCTTGCTGTAAAACAGCGAACCAAACACGCCTCTTTGGGTTTTCCTGCTAACCCAGACGCACCCTATTCGGTTTTCTGCTAAGCCAAACGCACCCTATTTGGTTTCCTGCTAACCCAAACGCACCCTATTCGGTTTTCTGCTAACCCAAACGCACCCTATTCGGTTTTCTGCTAACCCAAACGCACCCTATTCGGTTTTCTGCTAACCCAAACGCACCCCTTGTTGTTAAACAACCAACCAAACGCACCCTATACGTTTTTAAAATAAAAACCAAACGCACCCTATGCTGTGAAAAACCCAAACGAAACCCTGGTTGTGATTTTGCACAGCCAAACGCACCCTTAGCGCTAAACCCATGTCCAAACGCACCCTTTGTGGTGTTATAAAAACCAAACTCAGATCCAAACGCACCCTTGGTGCGGTTTTAACAACCAAACGCATCCTATGGGGGTGAAACCTAGATCCAAACGTACCCTTGGTGCTGTTTTAAAAACCAAACGCACCTTATGTTGTGATAAGAACATCCAAACGCACCCTTAGGTGGTTAAGCCAAACCAGACGCACCCTTGGGGTGTTTATAACAACAAAACGCACCCTATGTGGTGTTAACTACTTAAACAAACACCCTTTTTGGGTTTTAAGCAAACCAAACGCACTCTTGCTGTTAACAACAAAAATGGACACACCCTTGTGGTACTGATAAGACCAACGCACCCTACTGGTGCTTAATAAAAGCCATACGCACCCTCTTGGTGCTGCCACTAAATCAAACGCACCCCTTTTGGGTGTTAAACTCAAAACTAAACGCACCTCTGGTGCGTTAAGAAAAACAAACGCACCCTATTGGTGACTGGGAGGAGATGGTGGAGTGGTGGTGATGGCAGTGGTGGCGTGGAGATGGGACGAGGGTGATGGTGGTGACGGGGTGGCAGTGGAGATGATGAAGGGATGATGAGATGGAGGTGGTACGCGATTGAAGGTGGGGATGATGATGATGATGGTGGCGTTGATATGGTGACCGGCGGCGAGTGGCCGGAAGTTGGTCGGAAAAGTAAGAGAGAAATATGAGGGCTAGGGTTAAGATGTTAATGAAATGAAACCCTAATACTTTTCTATATATACTAGAAAGTTTATAATAATTGTGACAAGTGTAGGATAGTTTAGGGATTAATGTTGTAAATATTATTAGAGGGACCAGAAGTGTAATTTTTGTTAAATATTGTTTCGGGACTCGTTTGGGCTAGTTAACGGATTATTCAAAATACGAAAGTTACGCCTTTGCGTTCCAAATCATTTTTCTTATAAAAATAAGTATTTACTCGATAGTATTTCATAAATATTTTTATAACATTTATAAAAATATTTGTTATTTATTTGGTAACCCGGTTATGCCTTGTCCGAAAATAAAAATGAATTTTAACCCGAATATTCGCGTTTTCAACAAATGCTTTTAATTAAAATGTTAAGTAATTTATTAAATATTTTTATTTAATAAAAAGTGATAATTAAATATAATTTAATTATTTTCGTGTCAGTACGCGTTGTTCTCGTTTTTAAATTTTTGCGAGGGTATTTTAGTCATTTTCTGTTTGTTTTCGGGTCTCGGGTAAAACTAAAAAGTTGTCTAAAATGTCGTTTTACATCAAATTGCTTTAGAGTCTGAGTCGTAAAAACGTGATTTAGCAGGTCGTTTTTGATAAATCAACTTAGGAATAACATATATCTTTTCGTTTTTAAGTCAAATAAGATAAAAATAAATTTGCACGTGAGAGATATGTAATAATAAATATGATTTATTATTTAAATATGTTCCGAAAAATTACCGGGTACGCGGTAATCGTTTTTATGTGACAATAAATGATCAAAAGTCAAAAAGTCAAGTCGGACCTGAAAAGTCAAAGGTAACATAGTCATTTACAATTCCGAAAATTGTCAGTTGTTACAGAAAACCCCATGGGTATAACTTTATTATTGATCACTATTTATAGAGTAGAAATGCATAACCTTAACCCTCTTAACCTAATGAACCCTAAACCCACGGACCGGCCTTGGGCCTATTTATTCACTAATGATAATGTGTGGCTTGGTAGCGTCGTGGACCTCGTCTAGTGTGAGCAATATATACATCAATCTGTTCGACAAACAATCATCAAGATAACAATGGCACACATGCTTGAACAAAAGAATATATATGTACCTTGTATAGAAGGAAAATTGAGGCCGAAAGAAATACAATGAAGGGGATGCAGTTGGTGCCGATGCCATGGATCGAGCAAGATTTGAGGTCGATAGCCTTAATGACGATGTCGATTGCAAACCCATTGGTTCAAAGTAATTGTTACTGTGATGTTGTTACAGCCTATCATGGTGTCTTTCCCTAGAATATCTCTTTGCCTCATTCCTGTCAAGATGGTTCTTAAGGTCACCCTTTTCTTTGTTATTTGTTAAGATTCCACATTTTATGTAGAAAAAGTAGGTTTCCCCGTGCTCCGCTGCGAGACGTTAGCGGGAAATTTTGAATAATGACGTTCCGAGTTATCCGTGGAGCAGAGTTTTGCTGATTGTCGTTGTGCCATTAATACCAGTTTTAGATTATGTTGTTCATAGACCAAGGATTCAAAATGATTTACATTTCTGTTTTACAAAAGAATTATTCACAAAAACATATTAAAATATCCTCTTGCCTGTACATTATTGAAAAATAAATTCATGACAAACACATACACACACAGAGAGAGCTGATCCAATGTTAATTAATATACACTTGGGAGCCACTGAAATTCCTGCAGACCACGTCGACATCCAAGCTAGTGAAATTTTTGCAGATACTATAAAGGACACAATTTTTGTAGACCACGTTAAAGCCCACGCCCCGCGGCATCAATGGGTAGAGGAATAAGATGTTCCACTAAACTGTTCTCAGAAACAATCTGCATAGAAATGAGAAGAATACTAACAGTTAAAAACAATATAGATTTTGGATAGAAATGAAAAAAATAAATGCAAGCGGTTTGGTACGAACAAAGAAATTTTGAAAAAAAATGAATTCTATACAAATGAGGATGCTACGACTTACAAATATGGTTTCCAAAAAAAATACTTCATATTTGACATTAAGTATTAGTTTTTTTATAAAAAAATGAGCTTTGGTCAGATTTAACCCTTCAATCCTAAACTAAAACCAAACAGTATCAAGCCATTTAGACCCGTTACCCAATCAAGGGATCACCTATAGGTAAAACCAGCTAAAATACTGCTAAACTACCTTAGCAAAAAGTGCACACTTCGTCTTTTGAAGTAAAATTGGTAGGTAACAATGCATATTTCTCCTCTTTACAAAACTGGTAGGTAATGTTATCTTTTTGGTTTTCTAACCTGATTATCCACTTTCTCTTAATCCAAGTTAGATGATTAGGTTATAGCGTTTGGTTGTGGTGAAAATGATTCTGATTTTTTGAATATTTTAAGGGTTAGAAAATAAGTAATTGCGAGTAAATAGGTCACCAACGTTTGTGTCTGAATTATATAGGGTTCTTTTCTACATGCAATTCATTTAAGAATAAAAAAAATGCCAATCTCGGAACAAACTATATCAAAAGCTTCAAATGCAACAAAATAGACAACCTTTTAAAAAAGATAAGTCTTGATAAAAGGCATTTCTCGCAGATAAATGTGTAAAGTCATACACCCAAAATCACATTAGAGCCATAAGTTCACGTATATCAAGAGATGCTTTACCCCAATCGGGACCATGGCTATCGCTGTAAAATAACTTAGTTAAGAGTTGTGACAGTTTAATAATCACACATATTACCCTATCTTTTGATAACTAAACTATATAACTTAATTATGAGGCGTTTGGATTAGTTTATTTTTCTAGCTTATTGACATATTCAGTAGCAGATCCAAGTTCACAGCTAACAAACATGTGGGGTGACGCGTGATAACCCCTCTCACTGAAAAAATATCAACTAAACCTAAGACAGGCATCACCACATACTTTAAAAGTATCATTTAAATGCATAAGTACTAGCTCTAGTAGAATACCTATTAGCGGGGTGATTAGACATGTTCAACAGACCATTTAAAAACTTGTTTATAATTCATGTCTTAATTTTTTTGTTAACAAAATTACCATTTTGTAATTAAAACTTTGGAACTGGCCCCCTTTTGCTGATGAAATCTGTGGTTTCTTTGTTATCTTTGTCACTTTCATCTGATTCTTCAGCAGAAGCCTCGTAAATACTTTCAGTTTCAAGCTTGCTGCTCTCGAAGTCAGATTCAATGAGCTCGGCATCTATGGGTTGACCTTGTTCTGGATCCTCAATTGCTAGAGCTTGTTTTTTCTCACTCCTTAGTTCATCTTGGGTTTTCATCCTCCTATCAGAGATATATGAGAAAGTAATGATTTAGCATTACATTTATCTATTATTATGTAGGATATCAAAATCTAAGAAATTTGTATAAATAATTTAAACTAAGCTTCAAGTGAAATAAATGGTAACTTACTTGGTTTCTCTTATGGCCTCGGTAATAGCTTTGTCGTAGGCATCGATGTCACGTTAACAAAAACACAGAAAAAAATACCCAAGCATCATGACTACATTTTTTACTGAAATCGGAACATTGCAAACAAACAATTGATACTTCAAATTATGGATTGTATATTTATTTATTCTCTTTCCTAAGTTAGCATAACATGCATCTAAAGTGATATATGCAAGACGGAATGGAACACTAACTGAACACACCCACTGGGCATCATCATCATCATCGTAAATTTGCTACTGTATAAGAAATTTAAAAAATTAAGAGGATGCTACTTTCTGCTTAAAAAGGCAAACACTTTTTCCCTAATTGTTTCTTTATGATCTAAAAGAGCAACACATAAATTTCAATCAATGAATAAACATTAAAACCAAAACCCCTAATCTTTTTTTATATAAATCTAAATTTGATACACATAAAATAGGTCAAGAAAACACACTTGATGATTTTTCGAATGCCATACGATTGCATGAGCGTGTGTTTTCTTGATTTTTTTGATACGAAACTGATTGATCATAGATGGTTTATGATGTTTGTTATGGATCTAGAAAAGTTTTAGATCTATGAATTTGGAAGTTCTGTTATGAATTTGGGAGCTCTGTTTGTGGATTAGACACGTATTAAGGGGAGGGAGACGTGTCGGGCCTCAATAATTACATGGGCCGAATGGGTCGGAAGGTCAGCATTAAATGCAAGGGTTAAATGCAAGGGTCGGGTCGGACGGGGCGGGTTGCATTAAACGCATTAACCCGGGCAATC
>BQNB010091728.1:0-26800 GCA_026074375.1 Tanacetum coccineum
CCCTAAGTACTTTGGGTCGACACCCTTTGTAACTTAGGGTCGAAATTGTCGACCCTAAACCCTTATATTGTTGTAGTGTGAAGACGCTAGGACTGTGGCGCGGGCTGCGAGAACGTCTTTGTCTTCTTGGCGACATTGTCCTAGATTCAGAATATGCTGATTCCTGCGCCTTAGTGCTCTTCCTCCGAGCCTCGCCAAAGTCGAGCCGCGCTTTCACTTCCTCCAACTTTTCTTTCTTTCTCCGCTCATACTCATACTTATCTGCCATGATTGGTAGCAGTTTCTCATAGTGCTTTTCGCAGAATTCTTCGAGATCTACAGCGGATGTAGTTCTCGCAGAGCCCTGGGGGTTTGTTTGTCTTTCCCTACCGTATTCCGCACATCGGACTTGGGATGGCTAGGGGTAGGTTGTTCGTGGTTGCTCATGGTGAGTATTTTTGAGGAACGCAGTTATGTTCGGTCCCACGGATGGCGCCAACTTGTTAGTACAAAAAGCGTGTAGGGGTGAATATGAGTCTGGATTGCTTAATGGGCTGGACCAGGGAGTAGGCTATGATGTTGATCTTGTACTAATCCAAGTAATGAAGAGGTGATCTGCACAAATGAGAGTAAACCGTTAGCCTTACCGCGGGGCGGACCCCGCGATTAAGCTCCGGCGTGAGAGTAAGTATACATGTTTGTCAGAGAATAAGAGAATGTCAGAGTATGTGTGTGTGCTAATGATAGGACAGAATGTACCTCTTTGGGGTGTGAAATGACCCCTATTTATAGGCAAGCCCAATACTAGGGTTTCCTAATATTTCGCTTGCGACTGTTAGTAGCCGGAGTGGGTCCCTTGTCGGGCAAGGGTCCACGTGTAATCGTGTCTGCGGACGTGAGTATCCTTCCGCAGTCCATGTTTGTCCGCGGAGGTGCAACGGGTGCGACTTTTAAAGGTACTCACGTGCGTCTTTGGAATATCCGGAGCGTGACCCTTGTCAGGCTTAGTAGTCCGGCTATTTGTTGTATTGGGCCTGGGCCCATATGCGTATATTATGAACTAAGCCCAATGAGTTTGGTGTCCATATTATACGTCATCACTACAAAAGCTACTAATCCAAACACTCCTAAAGAAGCTGCTACTGACTCAAACACTCCTACATCTAAAGTGCAGAGCTTGCAGAGAATGGCTACACCTCTAAAGATGAAGCTTTTACTGAATCAATGTTTAGTCATGTGTAAAAAGATGTAATTAGTAGATATTTATATTTACAAGTCTTCTAGAAGTAGTTTGTTACAAGTTAGCTGGTTCTTCTGACTTTCTCAAGTGTATAAATACTTTGTACTGTTATATTTCTCATTTTAATGGAATGATTCACACCTTCTAGTATGTATTTTTCATATATTCTTTGTTTCTCAATATGGTATCAGAGCCAGGTGGATAACCAACTATCTTGTAACATTCTTCCCTATAGTGTCCCTCTTTTCTGCAATTTGTGCAGTAAACTCCCTTCATGTATGGGGTTCTCCTCATAGTTTGATTGGATTGGTTGGGTTGAGTGATTCTGTTAGCATGTGGTGGCCTATAGTTGCTGGTTGTGTTAAGTGTAGTAGGCATTGTGAGTGTTGGTTTTGTTATGTCCCTCTGCATTTCTTCTTGTCTTAACATGCTATAAGCTTTTGACACTAAAGGCAATGGTTAGATTAACAAAATTTAACCTCTCACATTTGTGTAATTCTCATCCAATCCCATAAGAAACTGTATAAACCTCTTCCTTTGGTCTCTCTCACCATTATTCCTTCCATTTATGCAATCACAGGGACAAACACAAGCATAAGGTGCCTCTAATGCATCTACTTCATCCTACAAACCTTTCAATTTATGATAGTAAAGCTTAATAGTAGTGTTGCCTTGTTTTAAGTTTTCAATATCATTAGACTCTTGGTAAATTCTATGACCATCCAATTATAAGTAATGTTCATTCAATTCAAACCATAAAGCAGTTGCAAAATTACCAAAACTCAAGTTATTTCCTATTTGCTCAGAAACAGTATTGAGAATCCAAGAGATTACCATATCATTGGCTCTTTCCCACAAGGATCTGAACCACCATCTCAAAGGAACATTTCAAATCCAAGGACCAATGCAGTTAACCAAGTAAATAGGTGATGCACCAAACATCTCCTCAGCTCCTTCTAATACATTTGTTCACTCAAGGATGGATCCACTGCAAAATCAACTCAACTAAGTGATCCTCATGCTTCAAAACAACCCACAAGAGTTCACTGCTGGTACCCTTCCTCTCATGGCAGGTAAATTTACCTTCATTGCTTCTTTTTCATCAAAGTTCTTAGATATTTGGATAATAGATAGTGGGGCTACTGATCATGTTTTCATTTCCCTTTATATGATGCATAACATACAAACACTCAAACACCCAAATCTAGTAAACTTACCAAATGGACACCAAATCAAAGTTGACACCATTGGCTTAGTCAAGATAACACCAACCCTCACCACTAGTGGAGTCTTTTACATACCTACATTCACCTACAACCTTATTTCAATAAGAAAACTAACTGCTTCTACACACTCAGTAATTTCTTTCACTCACAAATAATGTATATTTCAGGGCCATGATGGTTTAGTTACTCATGGATCACTTAATGGTGGACTTTACACTCTCAACTCTTCACCTACATCAACACTCTCAACTGTCAACTCCCACACAAGCACTACTCACCTATGGCACTCCAGGCTTGGACATCCATGCTTTTAAGTACTTCTAAGAGTAAAGACTCTATCTTTTTTACCCAAATGTAACTCTGAAACGGCTTGTACAATTTGTCCTTTAGCAAAACAACATATCTTGCCTTTATCTCTTAGCACTTCTAATGCTACTTCAATGTTTGAACTTGACCATTTAGATGTTTGGGGACCCTATAAGCAACCCACAGTAAATAAATGCAAATACTTTCTAACAATTGTTGATGACTTTTCAAGAGCAACATGGACATACCTATTACCTACCAAACATTATGTATCATCTACTTTTCAATCATTCTACACCTATGTTGTCACACAGTTCAAAACCATAATCAAAACCATAAGATCAGACAATGGCACAGACTTCTTTAACTCTCATCTTAACACTTTTCTCTAATCTAAAGGAATTATTCATTAAACTTTATGCCCTTATACCTCACAACAGAATGCAAGAGTAGAGAGAGCAAGAGTAGAGAGAAAACATAGATAATTACTAAAAATGGCAAGAGCTCTCCTATTCGAAGCAAATTTCCCTTTACACCTATGAGGATATTGCATCCTCACTGCCACCAACCTAATAAACAGACTACCTCCAAAGCCACTGACAACTAAAGTCCATATGAAGTACTTTACAACTCCTCACCTTCACTTGAACACCTCAGGGTAATTGGTTGCAAAGCCAATGCCTATAATCTCACCTCAGACAAATTTGAACCAAAATCCACTCCATGTGTTTTACTTGGATACCCACAAAATAAAAAGGGCTACATCTTATGTGACACCAAAACTCATAAAACAATTACCATAAGAAATGTAACCTTTGAAGAACACATCTTTCCTTTACACTCAACCAGTTACCCCTTCAACAAACAGACCCTTTCACCTCTCCTCTACAATTCTCCTTGAAACAACCACTCATTCAAACACCAACTAATTAACCAGACCATGTCCCTAAAATCTCAGACACACCATCATCACCTATCACCAATCATCCTTTACCAACAACATCGGCAAACTCACCTATTCAAACACCCACAACTTTATTACCTACTACTAACACTCTAACTGAACCACAATCTAACCTTCATACAATTACACCACTGCCACCACCTCCACCTCCTATCGGACAATCTACAAGGACAAAAGCAATCTCCATAAACCCGAGAGATTTCAAATACACTTTACCCAAATCTTTTTTACACAGTGTCGTCAGTAAGCATCACCATTCATACTACATTAACTATAAAAACTTATCATCACATCATCTTCAATTTATACATAATGTAAGCAATGTTCATAAGCCACACTCCTAAATTTAAGCATCCAAAGATCCTAAATGGATAGAAGCTATGCAAAAAGAAATAGAGGCACTTGAACATAACAAAACATGGACTTTTGCTACCTTACCTCCTGGTAAAACAGCCATTGGCAACAAATGGGTCTTCAAAATCAAGCTTAAAGCATATGGAAATGTTGAGAGTGTTAATACAAATAATGTCTAAAAACGTTATTTATATTTTTCGACCTCTTTACGTTTTGAAGATGACAAAATGTAAAAACATTTACGATAAAAATAAACGTTTACATGTTATTAATCGTAAACTTCCATATCTACGCAAATCACTTAAGGTATATACAAACAAATCATTAAACATGATTAGTGATCAAGAAAATATTTTTTCTTAACCATTACATTTCTACAAAAGTATTTTTACAAAAATAAAATTATGCAAAATATTTTTATAAATAAAAGAAATGTTTTATTTAAATATAAAAATTCAAATATAGTTTTCCTCTCAAAATGAAAGCTTCTACACCAGATTTAACATTCCCCACTAAAAGTCAAAAATAGGAGTGTCAATCTAGTGGCGGCCCCCTGATAGGCTAGGCGGCCCCCAGATATATCTGGGACCGCCAGGACCGCCACCAGGAGACGTTGGGATTTCCTGCAGATAAATACTGCACTATTCTTAGCAGAAAAACACACCTCTTTGCACGAATTTTTCAGTTATCTTTCTCTCTTTAAAAACCTTCTTTCTCTCACTAAATCTCTTGATCACTAACAGTGTCTAATCTTGTTTTAAGTGATCCAATCTCACCTTCTACCTTCTTCTTTCATCTATCAACTGCAAGAGAAGAACACTCGTATTCGCCAAGAAACGAAGTGTTATAGATTAGTGATTTCGCCTCTCTTCTTCTAAGATCCAAATCTCTATTTTGATTATCTTGTGTGATTGTGTATATTAGATAGTGGATAAATCTGATAGTGTAGATCTTGTGATTGGGTAGTGTTTGTGAAGTGGTAGATTGGTTCTAGGTAAGATTAGGACTCGACATTTAGCTTAGTGTCAGAAAATCTCGTAAGCAACGTGCAAACGGTTTTCTCCGCCCAAAGAGAGCTTGTTGACATAGTAAAATCTCGAGTCGGATACTCGGAGAGTGGAGTAGGGCGAAGAGGAGCTTCGTAGCCGAACCACTATAAATCTTGGTGTCTTGGTTTGATCGTTCTTTACCTTATCTCTTTATATTGTTTGTATTTCTTATTTATTGTTGTATTGTTATTACAAGTAGATAGTCATCTTGATTGGTTTATATTGTTGATTGATTGAACATATACTCGAATCTAACAATTTTAGAAGTAAAATTTTAAAATGCCAATTAACTTGTAAACTATTCAACCCCCCTTATAGTTTCCACAATTGGTATCAGAAGCCAAGGTCACTCAAGATTTTTAAAATATAATGTATTTTAAAGCTTGGATCGATCTATGGATTCTGAAAAATATCTAGAAGGGCAATCTATGCAAAGACCACCACTTTTCGAAAGTGATAGTTTCATTTATTGGAAAAATAGATTCGAAACATATGTTAAATAAAAAGATCTTGATCTTTGGCACGTTATTACCAACGGTGATTTTCAACCTATTGAACAAAATCCAGAAACCAAACTAGATGAAGTTATCCCTTTTGAAAAACAAAGTGATGATCTTAAAAAGAGGTTTGTGAAAAACAACGAAGCTAAAATGGTTATTTACAACGCTTTGCCTAGAAAAGAATAAGAAATAATTTCCATGTGTAATATGGAAAAAGAAATTTAGAAAACTTTGTTAATCACCCATCAAGGTAATAACCAAGTCAAATATAACAAGATTAACCTTTTGGTACAACAATATGAACAATTCGTCATATCCGAAGACGAATCTATAGATAGTGCTTTTGCTAGATTTAATACTATTATTACTAGTCTAAAAGCTCTTGATGAAGGTAACTCTAGCAAAAACTATGTTAGGAAGTTTCTTATGGTTTTACATCCTAAATGGAGAGCGAAGGTCACGACAAGTGAAGAGTCGAAAGACTTAACATCACTATCCCTTGATGAACTCATTGGAAATCTAAAAGTCCATGAGATGATCATCAAGAAAGATTCTGAAATAGTCAAAGCTAAAGGAGAAAGGAGATATATTGCTTTAAGGGCTAAAAAGGAATCTAGTGATGAAGAATGCCCGACTTCTGGAAGTGAAAATGAAGATTACGCCATGGCGGGTAGAGACTTCAAGAAGTTCTTCAAGAGAAGAGGTAGGCTTGTGAGATAACCTAGGAACAACAAAAAGACCTTTCAAACAAGCCGAGACGATAAGAACGAAAAAAGCGAAAGGAAGTGCTTTAGATGCGGAGACCCAAACCATCTTATTGGAGAATGTCCAAAACCATTGAAAGACAAGAACCAAAGAGCATTTGTCGGAGATTCTTGGAGAGATAGCGGTGAAGAAGATGATGAAAAGGCTAAAGACGAAACGTGTCTCGTGGCTTAAGCATCAAATGAGGTATGTTCCGATTCCTTTTACTTTAGCGATGAAAATTCATCAATAGACGGTTTTACTTTAGATAATGAATATGATAAACTATGCAAGATGAGTTTAAAAATAATTACAAGGAATAAACAATTAAAAGCTATTAGAAATAGTTTAAAAAATGAGCTAATTGAATTAAAATTAGAATTGTCTACACTCAAGAAAAATAAGGGAGTTGATCTCGAATGTACAAATTGTGAATTACTTAAAATCAACAACGAAAAACTTAAAGAGGAAGCTCTTAAGCTAACTCAATTTGAAAAGAGTACACATTGTTTAAATGAAATGTTGAGTAATCAAAAACCCTCCGGTGATAAATTAGATTTAGGCTTTAATTCATTTGAAGCATCAACAAGCGGGACTAAGGAAATCAAAATTTTAAAATCTCAGAATGAAACGCCTTCTGGTGGTGGTCCCTCAAATATTGTGGGTGGCCCCCATAAAGCACAGACGACCCCCAAAGTAATTAAGGGACCGCCTGTCTGTTCACCAGAATCTTAAAAATCCATTTGTTTTCAAAAATCCATTTTGGGTCCTAGACCAAAACATATAATGGTAAAAAAATGTTAAAATTCCCGTTGCTAGTGATAATGAAGTTAAACAATTTTATAAACCATCGTTAAAACGTGGATTTAGATTTTATAAACAAAATTTTAGGTCAAAAACTCCACCCCCTAGAAGAGTCAATAATCATTATCCTCATTCTAAGACATCACAACCAAAAAGAAATGTTGGTCAACAAAACCAACCTTATGGTTTTCTCGTAACTTGGAATAACTTCCAGCCTCAAAGTTACATGCCATGGGGAATGTGTCCTCCATTTCCACATCCTAACAAAATGCATCAAATGCAAGGGATGTTTAGCACTAACAACTTTGGACCCATGAGATATTAGGGACCAAATATTTGAGTTGTTGTCTTATATAAATAGATATGCCTTGGAATCGACTTAGAACCCGATGAGTGGATAAAAGATAGTGGATGCTCTAAACACATGACGGGTAACCGAAAGCTCTTTTCAACCTACAAGGCATACAATTGAGGTAACATTATTTTTGTTAGCAATCTACGTGTAAACATCATTGACAAAGGTACGATCTCTCATGGCTTACTTAAAATTGCTAACATAGAGCATGTAGATAATTTAGGATTTAACTTGCTAAGTGTAGGACAAATATGTGATAGTAAGTGTAAGGTTATATTTTCTGAAAATGATAGCAGGGCCGGATTTAAGCATGTGCAGGATGCTCAACCGCACATGGCCTCAAATTTTATAGGGACACCATCACTATAGACACCGGTGAAAATTTAATTTTATTTGTAGCTTAATTTTGACACATATGTATCCTAAAGTGTGAGATACTTTGATTTGTAAACACATTAAGATGGAAAACTGTGTTTTCCAAGTGTTTTGCTCATATTTAATAGTATGTAAAAACAAGGGTTATGGGTATGATACAATGAAGAAGAAAGACAACTTTAGACCATGTGCATTTAAAACCTATAGTTTTTTGCTTTCTGACACTTTTGTCTTAATACTTTAATCTAAAATCAAACAATATACAAAAGTTTTGAGAACTTTGACAGTAACCACCGCCACAATATTTGAAACATATAATTACAGATTGACTTGTATGTTTTTTGAATTAATAAATATTATACATATTGGCAAAGATTATCAATGTCATATGTTTTGACGGTTTGTCTCCTTTTTATTATATATTATGAAAATTTAGCTAAAGCAATTTATTGCTCCATTTATAATTCTACATGTTCATAAAATTTTCTACATCAGGACACACATTATATACAATGAGCCACAGGTCCCTAAAAACCACGGGACGGCCCTGAATGATAGCGAGATAGTTAAGGACGGTAAAGACATCGGTAGAGGTATTAGGAAGAAAGACTTACGTGTGATGAAATTAGGAAATAAGCCAAAAGACAAAATTTGTCTTGCAACAATTGATGAAAACTCCACTTTATGGCATAGGAGATTAGGCCACGCTAATATGCGTCTCATTCAATCATTAGCTTCTAAGAAACTAGTAAGAAACTTACCTAAGCTTAAGTTTGATCAACACTTTTGTGATGCTTGTAAAATTGGAAAACAAGCTCACGCTAGTCATAAAGATAAGAATGTAGTCTCAACGACAAGATGCTTAGAACTTCTCTATATGGATCTCTTCGGTCCATCCGCCGTACGAAGTTACGGAGGAAATCTCTACACTTTAGTAATAGTAGACGGCTATTCTAGGTATACATGGACAAGATTCCTTAGGACTAAAAACGAAGCCTTTGATCAATTCGAGATATTTAGTAGAAAAATACAAAACCAATTAGGATGCCTAATAGTGTTAATTAGGATGCCTAATAGTATCAATTAGGATGGACCACAGTAGAGAATTTAATAATGAAGTGCAATTTGGAGAGTTTTGTAATGCCAACGATATTACTCATAACTTTTCGGCTCCACACACTCTACAATCAAATGGCGTGGTAGAAAGGAAAAATAAGACACTACAAGAAATGAGTAGAACCATGTTGAACAAATAATCATTACCACAAAAGTTTTGGTGTAACGCCGTAGATACTTTAACATACATTCTTAACCGAATCCTAATTAGAGTCATCTTAGGAATAACACCTTATGAACTCTTGAGAGGTAGGAAACCTACTCTTGATTACTTCAAAGTGTTTGGAAGTAAGTGCTTCATTTTAAACACCAAAGAATACTTTACTGAGTTTGACCCAAAGTCATGCGAAGGTATCTTTTTAGGTTACTCCCAAAATAGTAAAGACTACATTATCCTAAACAAACATACCATGAAAATCGAAGAATCATTGAACGCGACATTCGACGAAACTCCTCCACCCTCTAAGACATCACCCTTGGTGGATGATGACTTAGATGAAGACGAAGCAATTAGAGTTACCAAAAAGAAAAACTTAGAAAATGACATTGAGGATGAAACTTTAGAAATTGACGAAGTAGTCAATATTAAGGAATCTAGGAACCATCCATTATAAAATGTCATAGGAAACCTTAACCAAAGAACTCTTAGGTCACAAGCCCAAAACCAAAGTAACTTCTTTTGTTTTATATCAACTATAGAACCTAAGAATGTGAATGAAGCCTTAATGGATGAAAGTTTGATAATCACTATGCAAGAAGAATTAAATCAATTCATTGCAAATGATGTTTAGGAGTTAGTACCACAACTTAAGAATATGCCAATCATAAGAACTAAGTGGGTATTTAGAACTAAATTAGACGAGAACGATGTTGTTTCTCAAAATAAGGCTAGGTTAGTCGCCCAAGGTTATAATCAACAAGAGGGCATCGATTATGATGAAACTTATTCCCCAGTTGCTAGATTAGAGTCTGTTAGAATATTATTAGCTTATGCTTGCGCTTTAGATTTTAAGCTATTTCAAATGAATGTAAAAAGTGCATTCCTGAACGATTTTATCAATGAGGAGGTATACGTGGCATAACCTCCAGGATTAATTGACTTCGAAAAACTGGATCATGTTTATAAACTACAGAAAGCTTTATATTGTCTTAAACATGCACCCAAAGCATGGTATGATAGATTAAAAGCTTTTCTTATCAAACATGAGTAGAAAATAGGAATGGCAGATAACACACCTTTTACTAAGAAGAAAAGTTCAAATCTCAGCATCGTTCAAATATATGTCGATGACATTATATTCGGTTCGACTTGTCAAGACATGTGTGATGAATTTGCCAAAATCATGCATGACGAGTTCGAGATGAGCATGATGGGTGAACTTAACTTCTTCCTTGAACTACAATAAAACAAATGGAAGATGGGATTTTCTTTATTCAACTAAATATATTAAAAAAATGCTTAAGAAATTTGGCTTAGAAGATTCTAAACCAATGAAAACCCCCATGTCCTCGGATACTAAACTCACGAAAGATAAAGAGTGTGAGTCGGTAGATAGTACCAAGTATCGAGGCATGATAGGTAGCTTACTCTACCTAACGGCAAGTAGGACCAATATCATGTTTAGAGTCTGCCTTTGTGCACGCTTCCAAGAGGATCTCAAAACCTCTCATCTTGAAGCGGTTAAGCGTATCTTTCGATACATTAAAGGCACTACGCACTTAGGATTATGACATCTTTAGCGGACCGACATAGAAACTGTAGTATATGTCGAGTTTGATCATGTGGGGTATTATGTGGACAGAAAGAGCACTAGCGGTATTTGTATGTTCGTGGGATGTTGTTTGACATCTTGGTTCTCGAAGAAACAAACCGCTCTTGCTATATCCACTACCAAAGCCGAATACGTAAGCGCCGAAAAGGCATGTCAACAAGCACTATGGATGAAACAAGCTCTTATCGACTACGACATTCGACTCGATGACGTCCCGATCATGTGCGACAATAAAGGCGTGATTGACCTTAGCAAAACCCCAGTGCAACACTCTCGAACTAAACACATCAAAATTCGTCATCACTTTCTTCGTGATAATGTCCAGAAAGGACATAACTCTATCAAATAAGTGTCGTCCGTCGACAATATCACTGACATTCTCACTAAACCCCTTAAACATGAATCGTTTAGCTATCTACGTCTTGGTTTAGGAATGATGGAACATCATTTCATAAATCGTTCCTCTTTTCTTCTAGTCTTGATTCTAGTCCGTGTTCCATTCCGTGTCGTGACAACTTAACTACTTCATCCAACGTATTCTAAGCATTTTTAATTCGCGAAATGCAAATTAAAATGCCACTCCTCCTAATATGTCTGTCAAAATTTTTGTCCAAAACACCTCCACTGGAGGCGGCCCTCATATCGATATGGGACCGCCACCAGTCGGGCTATTATGTCTGCACGTTCAATTTTGATAAACAAGAAACCAAACACTCCCTTTGCGTGCAAACCTGCGACGAAACAACCCAAAACCATCCAAACCTAAAAATCAACCATTAAAACTCAAATTGAACATCAAATCAACACCAATAATCAATCCTAACATCATAAAGATCATCAATTGTAAGTCATTTCAGCTATTTTCTTTCAATTTGTGTCTAGGGTTAATGATGAACACAAAATCAAAAATTGGGGATTTTCATCTTTCTTTCAATTGTGTGCAATTATGACTACTATAACACAATGTATAACTAATATGCTTCCCGTAGATATAGGAGTTGCATAATTGAAGTGTGTTTGTCAAAAATTGTTTTCGCGCAAAACCCTAATTTTATTTCGAAATTACTCATGTTAGGAACACCATAATAATGTTTTTATGCACTGTTAATACACTCTAAAAACGTTGTTGCATACATGCATAATGATCTCATGAACAAAATTCAAGATATATAATTCATATGTATTTTTCGACATGTTTTATTGAGCAAAATTGAATTAAGAAGTGTTTGGGTTAACTCATTGGTTTTTATTTTAGAGTTGAGTTAACCGTTACTCCACATTCATTGCATATAGGCACACACTAGGCATCAATTCTTATTAATATCACAAGTACATACTAATAAAATATGGTATTATTCATGTGCTTTAGGTGACAATGGCTCGTATCACCGGATTAGGTCACCAAACACTCGTAACTACATCCTAATCATATCAAATGAATTTGATCAACCTCTTCAAAACACAATTAAACTTCTTGGAAAATGAAGCTTTCATGAGGGTCGAGTTGTAAGTCAAAACTTTGAAAATATGAACTACATCAATGCTAAGTTTGAGTCTATCTGGTTTGAGTGTCTTCTGAAAATAAAAGAACAAATTGTTCCCCGGTTTGTTCTTGAGTTTTATAGTCAACTTGAATTTAACTATAACTCTGAAGGTCACTTTGTTTTTCATTTCATCATTCAAAATAAATCATTTTCCTTCGCTCTCGAAGAGTTTGGTCATATTTTAGGAATTCCTTTTAAAGGTCACTGCTCGTACTCCGACAAGTGGTCACTTGACTACTTGGAGATTAGCACTCCCATAAAAGGTCGTTATCAAACCACTCCTCCTTCCCCAAGTGTCATTAAAACCCTCATTCAAACTCCTTAACAAGGTCAAATAACTCGTGTTCGTAACAAGAAAACCATTAATGTTGAGGAAAATGAAATTTTAAATCATGAAATTCAAAACCATATGAATTCTTGGGTCGAAATCATTCGTGAAAATGTATTCTGTCTAGGAGGTCATCGTGATCATGTTCCGGCGTCTATGTCATATGTTTTATTGCATTGAAACCTCCACAGAGTACAATCTAGCATTTTTCATTCTAAAACGAATGAATAGCATTCGAAATTCACCTAAGGCAAATCTACCTTACAGAATGCTATTGACTAGATTGCTCACTCACATCGTGTCTAATTTTCCCGAGTTGTCAAATGATCGCTACATCTTGTGTGATCGTGTCGTGCATCCTCTCGCTCCTTATTATGAGCGAAAGACGCGATCGGATCATGGCATGAAAAGATGTCTCTCTTCCAATCCTATCTCATCTTCTAACGTCCTTGATCATTCATCATTATCTCATCATGTAGATGAAAATGATGGTGGAAATGATGAAGAATATTTTCATTCTAATACTCCCTCATCATCTCAACTCATCAATTCTTTGTCAAATGTTGTTCCTAAATTCTTTGAAAAGCCACCTCATGAAAATCAAACAATGTACACTTACCAAACTGAAATCCTAAACCATTAAAGTCAACATGGAGATGAGCATCAAAAAGGGTTAAGGTCAATCGAAAGAGCTCTAAAGAACGCGATGAGGGGTAGCAAGAAGTGAAGAAACTTGAAGAATTATTAGATACTTATTATTACTAATATCATTTATATCACTAAGTAATCTATACTTTGATACTTGTTTTCATGGATTTATTATTACTAGGATTTATGCTCATAGGTAGACAACGCAATTTGACATGAGTGATCTTTTAATTTTATCATCCAGCACTATATTTTCATGATATTTGAATTATTAAATTATATGAAATTTCCATGCATATTTAAATACTGTACGCCTACCCAATTGCTCATTAAATTATACTTGCCTTAAACTAGTTCTATTATATCTAGTTTCCCAAGTTAGAATTACTTGATTCTTGAATATTAGGAGTTGTTGCATCTTTTTGTCTCAAACAATTCTTTTCTGCACTTAAGAGACAAAGTTAGGTAAACTGGGAAAAATCGTCAATATCAGAAAACGGCCCCCAAAAAGAGGTGGCGGCCCCCTTATATATTTAGGACCGTCCTATCTTTATGGAACAGCCGACAGGAGGGAACGAAATTTCCAGTCTTATCTCTTTTTCTGCAACTTTGACCATCCTACCTATAGCTTCAAGCTGGCATTTCTCTGTTTAGACAAACCACTTTCTGCACCTTTTTCACTCAATGCCATGCTTTTTCATCTTTCCTCATCTCCTTCGTTATTTAAACCACAACATATCCTTATTTCTTCATCATCCTATCCACTTCTCTTCTTCTTCTAATCTTGTTCATCAATGTCTTGTTCAAACCCTCCTCCAAACTTCTCAAGGAAACCTAGAATTTCGGTAAGACAAGTTTGGATGTAACACCCCCAAATTTACAACGCAGCGGAATATCACTTTGGGGTGCTACTTCACAATACATGCACACAAGTAATAGTAAACGACTTTAAAAGAGACGTTTATGAAACAAAATCACATTTGATTTTATTTAAAAAGAAGATCAGAGTTACAAGGTCCCAAACCAGTTTAGAAAATATATTTGTAGTGAGTCTATCACGACTAGTTTTCTTAAAAATTTCCTTTGTCGAATGTACAAAATTTCACTGAGTTCTAATCCTTGATATCTACGTTCTGTCCCATTCAAGCCATCACAAGCACCTAAACCGAAGATACATGCTTAAAAACGTCAACACAATGGTTGAGTGAATTCATAGAGTTTTCAAGTAACAATTAGAACACATATTGGTTCCCCAAACATTTATCACATTAGAACGCAATTTAGTTCCACAAACGAACTCGACCGCGACCTATAATTATGTCGCTCGGTTACTATATAATAAAGTGTTGGGAATAAATCTTCACAAGAGGTTAGTACTGTTCAGATTATAACTAACAGTATTAACTGAGTTAGTACTACTAGCACAAATTTAGTACTGCCAGTGTTAGTTTGTACTGCCATAGAAGATTAATACTGCTAAAGGAAGTCAGAGATGCCAAAAGATAAGTATTACTTGGAGATGAAGATTAGAAGATAATTATAGAATAGATTGTATCAAAATATTCTATAAGTTTATGTTTATCTTTAGCATATGTTGTAAGCCGACTAGGACTCCTTAGTCTATAAAAGGAGGCTCTAGGGCATTAGTTGATATACAAGTTTTCATAGTTGTGAAGTCGATTTAAAAGCTTCAAGGTTGTAAACCCTAGTACTAGTGAAGAGTACTCGTATTATTGATCTAATAATATTGGAGCGTTTGGTTATATCTTTGTTCATTCATAATTACTGTTTTATTCATAATACTTCTAAGTATTAAGGTGTAGATTCCGCATACACTTTAGTACACATACAAAGTTTCTACAACAAGTTATTTTGGATTTATCCAAGGTAATTTAACCTTAGACAAGCTAAGGAATCGATCAATGATTGGGATCAACATAAAGTACGATCGAATGATGCGTACATCGCAACGATAGAAATCGTATAAAATACACACGTGATGAGAAATCCTCTTGCGCGACCTAGATCCTAACACTTAGTATACTTTAGATACTATCTTTCTTTCAAGCACATGTTATATCACTTTATTGAAAACTTTCTACTCTCGAAAACTTTCTATTTTTAGAAACGTCCTCATTCATTAAAGTCGTCAAAAACAAAATATCATGATCGTAATAATAATAGTGTTTATTATCTTTATAAAATCCAACAAGTCTCATATTAACCCAATTGACTTTTAAAAGTCAACGTTTGACTTTTTAATATATATATTTTTCTTAAATCTGACCCGTACAAAATGACCCGCTAAATCACATTTTTACGACTCGGACTCTAAAGAGATTTTATGCAAAACAACGTTCCGGACAACTTTTTAGTTTTAGACGAGACCTGAAACTCGACAGAAAATAACCAAAATACCCCTGCAAGAATCTGCCAGCAACTACATCTTTTTTAATATATTGCAGAAATTTGACTTTCAGTTTTGACCCGTTATCTTGCGATTTTAGAACTAACAAGCCTCGTGGCATAGTAAAACGACGTTCCGAACAATTTTCGTGTTTTGCCGGAAGGCTAAAACGGACTCGAAAGTACTCAAAATGACCATTCAAAAATCTGGTCAGATTCGAAAATAGCTAATAGCTGATTGTGTACATATCTATTTTTTCAAACTTCGATCGGCCATAAAAACTTCGTTATTTGGAGTTACGGGACGTTCGAATTACCGAAACGTTCATAAAAATAAGCCCTATCATATTTCTAAATAAAAAAAAAAAATCAGTTTTTAGGAATTCTCAACCTTCGAAATCCGTGCCCAACTTTCTGCTCGAAATTGGCACTTTCGAAACCCATTAAATTGCCATTTTCGGCTTCCGAACCAACATCATTCCTAATCTAGTCGAGCGCAAGATTCAATCGGATTTCATCACATGCAATTATTCAAAACACAATATCAATCGAAAATACTTTGCGACTAGCTTAAATAGAATACTTACAACAAATCGACGCAATATCAATTGACACAAAATATGTTTCGGCTTCTCCTCTTTTTGGTTCGAACTCGGACGCAAACCCCAAACACCAAACCAATCTTTTCCCAATCAAAACCCACTTCAATAACACTTATTTAGCATCAATGAACACCCTTTTTAGATCAAAATCTTATGAACTCAACCCAATTTCAAACTACTAAAATACTTGATGCATGTACCGGATTTGTAGTGGTGTTGTGGTGGCCGGTCGTGAAGGGTGAACAAGGGAGGAGAAGAACAAAATTTTTGATAAAAGAATTATAAGTGTGTATAGTGTTGTATTTATAGGAAACAAGTTTGAACCTTTAACACTTTTAGTCCCTCCATCCTTATTAGTCCTTTAAAATTAGTACAAGTGTTTTCTTTTGTCATTTTATTCGGCCAAAAATTCGAGTCACACCACGTTCGTAAATATTTTTATTCCGTCCCACTAATTTACTTTAAAACATTTAATAAAACATTAAATCACGTAAGACACGACTTTAAACACGGTTTTTACTGAAACTCGGGGAAAGCCATAAAACACTAAAATAAATATAGTTTCGCTCTCGGAGCAAAAATATAAAAAAAATTCAAATTTTCTCAAACGCTCAAACGAATAGAAATTCGAAACACAGCTTGCGAAATAGCCAAAAATAATATTTTTTATAAAATCGCCCAAAACAAAAAATGATTATTTCATATCAATCGTAGAAAATAAATCATTGCTCAAGATAATCGTCAGCCTAGAACTCGGGTTGTTACATTCTACCCACCTTTAGGGAGCGCCGTCCCAGTGCTCAATTCAACTTATTCGTCCTAAGCTCACACATAGAGATATGGGCTTCGATCCTCGAACGGACTCATGCGTTCTCACGCGACGGATACACGACGTTACACTCGCTACATACGAGGCGATAAATCAACACAAAAACAATGGTAAATCTACCAACGAAGTATACACATATACGCGATCGCTCTTGACAAAAGAGGACATAAACAAGCCACGGAAACATCCGAGAAAAATCATCACGTCGTTCTCAATGGAAGACTTTAAACGAAAGATCAACCCAAATCTTAGTTTGGTGATCATGCCAACAAAACAAAGCGCACATCGCTACACAAAACCAATACATATGTCGCCTTCCCGGTCTCATTTAATAATGCACCACCGGTTGGGAAAACATTCGAAGCACATATGTGTTCCGCTTGTGAACAAGGGAAGATTCATCAAAAACATCACAAGTCCAAAACGGATTTTGCTTCGAATAAGCCACTTTATCTTCTTCATATGGATTTATGTGGTCCGATGCGCGTAGAAAGTATTAACGGAAAGCGATATGTGTTAGTTGTTGTCGATGATTATTCACGGTACACATGGGTATTCTTTCTTCATTCAAAAGATGAAGCTTCTGAAGTCATCATTTCATTCATTAAGAAAACCCAAGTGAATCTTCAACTTCAAGTTCAGCGTGTTCGAACTGATAATGGTACTGAGTTTAAAAACAAAACTCTTGCTAAGTTCTTTGATGAGGTCGGCATTTCTCAACAATTTTCTGCTGCAAGAACGCCACAGCAAAATGGTGTCGTGGAAAGGAGGAATCGAACCTTAGTCGAAGCTGCAAGAACTATGCTTACATTTGCAAACTTACCATTGTTTCTTTGGGCTGAAGCCATCGCAACAGCTTGCTTTACACAGAATCGTTCGATTATTCACAAACGTTTCGATAAAACTCCTTATGAGCTCGTTAACAAGAGAAAACCAAACATCAAGTTCTTTCATGTGTTTGGTTGCAGATGTTATCTTCTCAATGATTATGATGATGTTGGAAAGCTCAAGGCAAAAGGGGATATTGGAGTGTTTGTTGGATATTCAAAAGAATCTGCTGCATTCAGAATTTACAATAAACGAACTCGAAAGATTCACGAGAGCGTGAATGTGAATTTTGATGAGATTTCAGAAATGGCTTCTAAACAATTCAGTTTAGAACCCGGTTTATCTAATTTAAACGAAACGGGAAAATCTTCAAATCCAACGGTTTCACAAGTTTCAGAAATTTCAAAGAACGATTTGGAAGATTTATTTCACAATTTTTACGATGAGTATTTTGATTCTTCAAAGATAACGAAATCTTTGACAACGAATGTTGAAACTTCCAACAATGAAATTTCTTCGCACGAAGGAGAAGTTTTTCATGAGGTTTCTGAATCATTTCAAGAGGAATCTTCTTCATCTTCATTGAATGATGACGTTCAACAAAGTTCAGAAGAAGTAATGGTTTCTCCAACAAATACTCAATCGATTTCAAATAACATGGTTCCTAATGTGAATGAAGCAAGTTCGTCACATAATGTGTTTGATGAACGATTGGAAGATGCTTATTTTGATGCAAATATCAGGCAAACCCAAATGAACATCATGTGTCAGCCGTCAAAAGAATCTTTCGATATCTCAAAGGGACTATAGGATCATCCACTTCATAAAATAATTGGCGATCCAAAGTCAAGTGTTCGTACAAGAGGACAACTAGCAAATTCATGTTTGTTTGCATGTTTGCTAAGTAGTATTGAGCCTGCTAACGTGGTTGAAGCTTTGAAAGATGCTGATTGGGTCAGTGCAATGCAAGATGAGCTTGATCAATTTGCAAGATTGAAAGTTTGGAGATTAGTTCCTCGACCCGAAGGCAAGACTATCATCAAAACCAAATGGATCTTCAAGAATAAGAAAGATGAAAGCAGTTTGGTTATTCAAAACAAAGCAAGGCTTGTAGCTGTAGGATACTATCAACAAGAAGGCATTGATTATGATGAGATGTTTGCTCCAGTTGCTCGAATTGAGGCTATACGCTTATTTCTTGCATATGCTGCTCATAAGGATTTCACAGTCTTTCAAATGGATGTAAAGACGGCGTTTCTCAATGGAATTCTTAAAGAGGAAGTATATGTTGGTCAACCTCTAGGTTTTGTCAGCAAACAATATCCAGATCATGTGTATGCTCTCGACAAAGCTCTGTATGGTTTGAACTGTACAAGCATCCTTTGGGCATTGTTTTGTTGAGGGCGTTCTTTCTATTAGTTCTTGAGGATAGCGGTTTCAATGAAAGTTGCAATCGATAGACTCGCTTTTTCATTGTAAAAAGAAAAAGTGTGTGGTAAACATATGTAATGCTAATTCAAATATACGTTGATGACATTATATTTGGCTCAACGAATCCAAAATATTGCATGAAATTTTCAGAATTAATGGTAAAACATTTTGAAATGAGTATGATGGGGGAAATGAAATTCTTTCTTAGGCTTCAAGTAAATCAATTTTCAAAGGGATTTTTATAAATCAATCAAAGTACATTCTTGATATTTTGAATCGATTTGGAATGGAAAATTGTGATACGGTTCCCACTCCCATGGTTGAACAAGCTAAACTCAAACTTGATTTAGTTGGAAAACCAGTAGATCATACTGATTATCGTAGCATGATTGGATCATTGATGTACCTTACTTCGAGTAGGCCAGATATAATGTTTGCAACATGTATGTGTGCTAGATATCAGGCAAACCCAAATGAACATCATGTGTCAACCGTTAAAAGGATCTTTCGATATCTTAAAGGGACTATTAATTTAGGCCTTTGGTATCCGAAAGATTTTGGCTTTGATCTAACTACTTATTCAGATGCATACCATGCAGGATGTCACTTAGATCGAAAAAGTACATCTGGTGGTGTTCAATTTTTAGGTGATAAGTTAGTGTGTTGGTCATCAAAGAAGCAGAATTGCGTGTCTATTTCTACAGCAGAATCTGAATATGTTGCTGTTTCTGGCTGCTGTGCTCAAGTTTTGTGGATGCGTACTCAGTTAACTGACTATGGCTTCTTCTACGACAAAGTATCGATTTACTGTGATTCAAAGAGTGCTATTGCAATTTCGTGCAATCCGGTACAACACACTCGAACAAAACACATTGATGTGAGGTATCATTTTATCAAGGATCATGTTGAAAAAGGAACAATAGAGTTATATTTCGTTGGTACTGAATTTTAACTTGCGGATTTATTCATGAAATCTCTGTCTTAAGCTCGATTTAAGTTTTTAGTCGAGAAGTTGGGCATGATGAGTTGTGAGACATAAATTCTTTATCACGAAATGTTTTTGTTAATAAATCTTAGAAAATACAAAAAGATTTTCTTTTAACAAATTTTAGAAAAATACAAAAAGATTTTCTTTTTTATATAAAATTTAGAAAAGACAAAAAGATTTTCTTTTATATAAAATTTGATTAAAAGTTCAAAAATATTTTTTTATACATTTTAGAAAAGACACAAAGATTTTCTTTTATACCAAATTTTATAAAAAATACAAAATGATTTTTGGTTTGTATAATGGCTTTCATACATATTCAGTATGAAACTCGAACTTTATTTGATGGCTTGTGTACATTTCAGTACATAACTCGTGCTTTAAAGAAAATAAGGTGTACGCTCCAGTGCATCTATCTTTAAAAAAGAAGAAAAGTCTTTTTTGACTTGAGTCATTGATACATATTTTTTAAAAATCTTTATATGGTACTTAAAAGATAAAATCAAGATGTTTTTAAAAGTCAATGATCTCAAGTTGATGAGTTACAATCGATTTGGAATTTAAAATGTGGTACTTTAAAAGATAAAAGCAATTTTAAAAGGTCTTCAAATCGATGTAATTTTTGTTTGAAAAGTGTCTAAATAAATAACGTCTCAGAAGTGCAAAGAGGAACTCCCTCATAAAAGTTTTAACGAAGATATGGTATTTTTCGAGAGGGGTGATCGTATATGTTGTTGAAACGTTTTCAGAAAGAAACGGAAATGGAAAATTGTTTACATTTCATCTTAACATATCCGTATTTTTACGTTTTTAGCTTCATGTTAAAAATGTTTCTTGGCATATGTTAAGGGGGAGTGTCTTACGATGATTAAAAACTTTCAAAGATTAAAATTTTCTTCTTCATATGATGTTAGCAAGAATGATGAAAAATAGAAAGAGAGATTTATGAGAGAAAAATAGAAAGAGAGAATTGAGAAATCGTATACATGAAAAAATTAAAGTATATGTCATGTGCTTCAAAAGGAAGAACAGCACATGAAAAGAAAAAGAGAGAAGTATGCAAGAAGAGAAATGTCACCGCATACAAAAACAGACAGAGTGATTGTTATACATTTTCTTGATATTATCAAAATCTCATGATACGATTTTAGATTTTCATCATGGTCTTCACGGACATTCTTGCTAAAGGAATTATGTTGGCGTTTGTTAATTGAGTTGCACGGTGTGATTTAGTTACTCCCAAAATACTCCTATGATCTTTCAGAACCGGAATTGATCTACCCCGGAGTCTGACTTCCAATTTAAGAAAGTTAGGTCTAGGTGATGGAGTTTGAGGTGCAAATCAACATGTTTCGAATGCCAAAAGGCCTTATAAGATAAAGCTTTGAATGAAAAAGAATGAACGAAAACATGATAAAGATGTCAAAAGTGACAAGAATATGATGAAGAAGGATCGAATGTTAAGCAATGAAAAGGTTAGAGTTGAAAAGTGAGAGGCTTATAAGAAAAGATAAAGGGTGTTTCTTCTACACTAGGATAGAAACCGGGTCAACTCATAATCTATAAGATTTCATTCGTTGATTTCTGGTATTGAAGTAGACATCATGGACCTAGTGATGCAAATACACAACCCCTCCTAGCCACTCAAGTACTTCTCAAAAAGTATTTGTTTCATTCTCACATAGATTAAACGCATAATCTATCGACCTCTCATTCTAAGAATGTTGGTATTGAATAAAGGACATTCTGCTCTAGTCCTTGCTTACTAAAAGTGCACAAGAGTCTAGAGCCAATTTGATATTCAATGAAATATCGTTAGGACACAAAAGTACGTTTGTATTAAACATCAATGATACAAAATGTACAATGATATATGTCTTTGTGACATTGCATGTCTATGTGACATTGCCAGAACACTCTGGAGTGATACTATAAAATAGTATTCACAATGATCGAATGGAAATCCTACCAGTGCTAACATCATGCCAACACTGAACGTAGGTCACTATTTGAAAATGATTGCTTAATGATTCAAATTAGTGTTAACTAGTAATCTATGTGATCTAGTGGTTATGAGTTTCCCAGGGTAACACAACATTAAGTTTACGAGATCAATGCTTATTTGGATTTTATGATCATATTTCCGAATCCTTATCATCGAGATTTTGATTTAATCATAGTTTTCAAATATTTCATCGGGAATTTTTAAAGCATGATCTGGTGATGTATGAACTTCATGGTTAATGTGGAAGATGGTTCTTACTCTGATAATTCTCCATTTCATCTTCTACAACATACAACAACAACATTTCTACCTTTCACAAGCATGACTACTTCAACGATTATTATAACATCAAAAGTTACCTTTCAACCTTCACGGGATTTTGAATGTATCAAATAAATAATACAAATTAAATAGCTCTTTACATGTTTATATAAAAACTAATTTTCTATTTTAAGAAAAAAATAAACAGATACTGTTTAGATAAGAAAGCTGTTTTTAGCTTGAGAAAACATTTTAAAAAGTAAGCAAATCTCAAACACTAAGAGGCTGTTTGGTTCATATGATTTAAAATACAAGTTTTTCAATTGTTGGCAAGTTATAATAATGGAGTGTTAAAAATCCAACAAAGAAAAACCCATTTCCTGTTTGGTTCACAAGCTATGTGTCAAAGGATTGTGACTCATATGCTAGTTGATTACCTTATTGCCCTTTACAACAAAACCCGCACAAACAATAAAATAATGAATAATGGATATATTTGTCTAACTCAACATTTATTACTTTGTGTTCCTAGTGGTTTTATAATACATCCCATGTGTGATGGATATATATATCACTCATTCTCAACATTTTAAATGCAAAGTATCCTTCTTATTTATTAACCAAACATATTATGTAATTGTATTTCAATATCAAACAAAATACAGTGAACCAAACAACCCCTAAATGATGAAAACGAACGATTTTTCCTTTTTAGGTTTTGAGAAACTTTTCATTATGAATGGCTAAAGTTTTTAAAAATCCTTATCTTTAATATAAAAAAAGCCTTTTAAGTCAATAAAAATGGAAAACTACACAGTTTTTAAGAATAGTTATCTATAAAAACTCCTTACTTTAAGAATAGTAATCTATAAATCCTTAACTTAAATTTTTGTGAAAAACAACGATAAGTTTTGAAAACCTAAGTGCATAAGTAGTAAAAGGCGGTAGTCTATATAATGGGTGTTTTGTATTCCTTATTTATTAGAATCCAAACATTTTCTGCTTATTTTTAAGTAGAAAAACATTTTTATCATAACTAGGTAAGGAGCTGCATATTTCTTATAACTTATTTCATATTATATTAAAATTAGTTTTTATTATAATACCCGACCTAAAATCTTTAATCAATCATATAATTGAATAGTTTTATAAATAATTGCTTTGTCGAGTATTATTGCATCTTTCACAAAATAAATAAATCCAAACACTATTTCTAAAGGTACTAATTTTTAAGCAGTTTACAAGAATTTCTTTTAAAACAAAAACAAAAATAGACTAAATATGCAATCTCAAACACCCTCGCGGTGAAAGTCTTTGCATTATCTCATACATTAGGTTATAATTTGGATGTTTGATGCTTAGTATACTACTGTAGTATCTAATTTACACAACATCATGATGCCTTCCTATAATTAATCAATATAATCATGAAAACAATAATAAACTATGCAAGCTAAAACAATATTATCTGTAGCGATAAGAAGCCATTCAAAGAAATATAAGCCAAAATCACCCTTCTATCTATTTTCTAAACTGAAGCTAAAACCATATCCGATAGAGGAGCAGCGAGGTAGGAGTGGACTAGGTCATGAATGTAACAACCGCTACCATTACGAAAGGGTGTCAATAGAATGAGTGAGTAAGAGTCAGTGGTCATTCAGATATTTTGCGTAAAAAGAAACATCACCTTGGTCTAACTCTAACCATATAGTTCAAAGTTAAAAAGAGTAGATTGTATATATCCTACCAATCAAATCCTTACTAACTATATTCATATAGAAAAAAATTCTATGTAGGAAGAACCAAAAAAGAGAGTAGGAATATAAAATAAACTATATCGTACCCTGACAAATTTTTGATGGTCATCAGTCAAATGACCAACAACTTGTACTAGGAACTCGCCCCCTTATTTACTACGTTTATAAGATATAGAAACCAAGTATTCGAGAGGTAAAAAAGGGTATTCACCATCTTAATATCCGGGTCAATAAGAACCAAACACTATGTGATGCACACATCACCAACTATATATGTACAACTTTGACGTTGTTATTATCCCTCAAAAGGTTTCTTTCTAACATAAATTCAGAACGAATAATTTTGGAGATCCAAACCAAATTCGACCAGATCGACCCGCTAAGGTACTTACATCAACAACAACTTGGGGAATACTTAATCCATCACAATGATCAGGTATTCGAAAAACAAAAGTTCTTCAGCTTGTATCATATCGCATTATATGCATTTGGAAAAACTGGAAATTTTTAACAACCAAAAGCGTGTATCCCGTTATGGTTATTTGAGAGATCATATTACAAACATGGATTATATTAAAGTTAGCTTTTACTATAACAACCAACCTAAAATCTTTAATCAATGCGTATAATTGAATAGTTTTATAAATAACTATTTTATCAGAGTATTATTGTATCTTTTACAAAATGGCAAATGGCACAAAAAGGTGCCCAACATAAGAGTTCTTTCCAATCAAGGTATCACACTTTTTTTCTTGCATAAAAAGGCTCCCAACTTGTTTTTTTTGCCAATTTGGGTATTTTCGGTGAATTTCATTGAACCTCATGATCATCTGAACCCCGTATCTGTCTCTAAAAATGACTGCCCTTGGAGAGTCTATGACGGTGAAATTGTAGGTCCTTATAAACAGGATCTCAATGAGCCTTGAACGACTTATAGTCCTTTGAATAAATCCAAAGATACTATGAGAGACAATACATGTGAATACAAATATTGACGCGGAATATCAATATCTATACCAAGATGAACACAAGAACGAATATACTAAACTTGCTATTACTATTACTATTTGATTGTGAATTCTCAATCAACTCATATGTTTACAATACTATTCTATGTTCCTTTTATAAACTTAAGGAACCCTAAACGCGTTAAGAGATAATGCTTATCTCTTCCTAGATTAACGCTAAGTGATAACTATTACTATAATTACAACAGACTTAACTGTCTGGTCAAACAGTATTAACTTTAATACTGTCAGACTTAAGTTAATGCTGGCAGACTTAACTTGCTCTACCAGACTTAACTTCTATACTAACAGTACTAACTATTTCTATCAGTACTAACTATAACTAATAGACTTAACTTTAATACTAACAGTATTAAGTCTGTTTACAATATTTTCCTAACAATATCTGCATCATCTTGATCATTAACCAGAGTAATGTCTTCATTAGCATCAACAGCATTTATCCTCCTCCCTTGTTTGGATGCATCCTCACCCAAACCTTCATCTTTAGAGGATTCAACCCTTCTTGATGAACCAACTTTGTACATTCTTTTAAGCCTATGAGTTCTTGACTTATTCCTCCTCTCTAGCTTCTTGACTCTCTTTTTCAAAATTGCAATCTCATTAGCTTGAGTGGTCTTTGTAGTCTCCAATTCAAGAACCTTTTGTTGTAAATTTATACATAGTTACATCAATTCATTAAGTTTCAGACTATCCTCACCACTTCGAAGTGTGTTACCTTTTACGAGAAATGGATCATTGGATGTTTTAGATACATTCTCAAACCTAGTTTGAGCAATAGTATCCCCCATGGTTTCTTAGCGCCTAGGACCACCACCTGAAGTAGTTCCTTAGGAACCAGCTTCATTAGGTGTTGCCTTGGATTGGGTCTTATTGATGTTACCCTTATCCTACTCAGCATCTAAGCTAGTAGCAGTAGTGGCAGCCCTTTCCAAACTGTCATCCATCTCCTCATTGATAGCCTCATCTGCTACATTGTCTGTAGGACCACTAGACTGAGGTATCTTAGTGTCCTTTCTCTTTGGCTTCCTAGGTCTTTGTTTCTTTTGAGGTTGAGATGTTGATGGTTAAATAATGGTGGGTGTGTGATGGGGATCAGTAATATTTGCTAAACCTTCACCCATTTCTGCTTGAGCTTGTACCACCATTGTTTGGAATAATGGTGTGTCCCTTCCAGAAAAACCTTTCCCTACCCTTCTTATATTTCCAAATATCTTCTTAGTGTGAGAGGGTGTAACATAAATCCTATTATCATTTGACATCCGTTCCAGCTGCTTATCCAAAAAGACTTGTACAAACCTTGGATACATCAAAAATTTACCAGCATTATCCAAGTTCTTCACCATACTTTCAAAAATGTA